>KN882672.1:54760-66952 GCA_000934455.1 Apostichopus parvimensis
CAGTGATCACGTTTTCAGAGCAGAGAAGTCTGATGGCTCCTATTTCTTGACGTTAGTCTGATCCGTCACACTCAGTCAGAGATCCTTGTAAACTCTGATTTTATGTGTAGTAAACTAGTACTATTACTACTATAGTACAGCTGGTGGTTTCAGTTACGTAAATACAGATGGATAATGGATGGTCCGTTTCATATGTACGTGAATTGGAGCACTCTAAGCAGCGATGTGTGTATGATATCGCAATTAGCGTTATACGGGCAACTGAAACTTCATAGTAAACACAGTTGACAGCACGCTTGTATGTTTGTCTTTGCTGTACTTTAATCCCCTATCTAGGGTGACTGGGGTGAAAGTTCAAAACAACATTCATTGCGCAATGATATGAAAACAGATAAGACCAAGGAATTTGTTTAGATTTCTAACAGCACAGCAGCTCTACAACCGAAACACGGCAGCTGCACAGACATACAGATATATCAAGCATCGTGAAGCCTGAAGGTAAACTTGGTAAGACCTCAGTTTTTCAGTACTGTTGGACGATTGCTAGGAGATCAGAAAATGCTCCACTTTACAAAAGCAAGCAGCCTTCGTCCAGTTTTATCACTGATAAAGGTAAGAATACATTTTGCTGTAAACTTGACCGAAATGTACGTTTTACCTTTAACGAGGAATCCGCAGACCTATGCTCCCAATGTCAATGCATGTAGTGCATACGATAGGCCTGTATAAAACGATTTGTTGCAAACGTAACTAGGCTAGTAGTACAAATATACATTGGGAGCGCCTGTGGTGGAATCAAGTCCTAAGACAAGCTCACTTGAATTATTGACCAACGTTAATCGGCTTTAATTTAGGCAGCCTTCAAAAAGTAGCTCACCCAGTATTGGAGGACAATTTGCTCAACCAATAAAACTCAACCAGAGCGGGCCAAAGGTTTGTAATCTCTTCAAGTTTGTCAATTTGGGCAGATCTGAAGAGAGGAGGAGGGGGTCAAGCAAACTACAGCTCTGTCAACTGAGGTCAATTAGAGGAAAAGGAAACATGGAGGGATGGGATGAAACCTGAGATAAATGGTAGTGTATTCCAGTTTCCATAGGCCTACTTAGGGATCATTCAAGAGTGCAAAAAGTGGGTCCATTGAGGTAGTTGATACAGTAGCTTCTATCGACATCTCTGGATGTGTCCCGTTTGATGTCATGTCATTACCTGGAGGTTTTCATAATGTAAGCCAAGGCTTATCTTGCATATCTAGATTAGTATGTGGCGAATCATCTTTCTCCAGACTGGTACTGGTAGTCAATTAAAGGCCTTGATTTGCAAGGTTTGCAAGAGAGCTGGTATGAACATGTTAACTAATTTTAGTGTAGCCAGCATGGGTATGAACAGTTTTATTACACCATTAAAAGAAAAGCATTAACATTATTTCTCATCCTCGTTAAGGAATGCTACGCCTTGATTTTAGAAACGGAATCTGTGTACAGATATGACTGCACAATAAATGTGTGGTATACTGTATTTTGGCAAATGTGAGAAATACCCCCCCCCTTTCCCACCCCACCCATTAATCACCTCAAAAACTTATCTAATGCATAGTAGTAGGCTCCATATATTTCTGATGTCATACAGTAGAATTAATCCTGTTTCATTGTATTAATTTCTTTGCTCTTGCAAACTTTATCAGCAGTCAGATCTGAATACCGGGTTAATTTCATTCAACTTTACAGGGTGTTGGTAAGCTAACCTCATTGCAGAGGGCAACACTATCATCCGCAGCATCTCATGGGAAGCTGTTTGAGCTAAGGACTTACAACATCAAGCCATCATGTATGGGTGAATATGTACAACTTACCAAAGACAAGTTCCATTTGCGAACAGCTCATTCAAAGTTGGTCGGATTCTGGTTGACAGAGCTTGGTGGTGTGAATGAATCAGTACATCTATGGGAGTATGGTGAGTTTCAAGACAAGGTCCTGTGTAACTGTATTGTATTGCAGGGAATAAAATATCCTTCATGGCATTTGCAAAGTATGATGGACAATGTGCAAATTTGCTACACAAATTGAAACATCAGCTTCATATGTACTGGACCACAGTAACTTCAATAATGTATATGGAGTGAATTTCATAATATTCAAAGTGCTATTAAGGAAGTTCTGTGAATAGTACTAAATCATTGCTTGAAATTATTGATAGGACAGAATAATGCAGTAATTGAACTACAATATCACAATTTGCTCTTGTTAGTGAAATGCTGAAGGCACAGTTATAGCAAGTTTTACACTCTGTACCATAAAAGTTTTAATATCGTAGGTGAACCAAAATTCAGAAAATCCGAAGTGCTACACAAAATGTAATCGCTATATTAGTCTCTCCATGTATTGTTTGTGAAATGTTGAGCAGCCACTCAAATTGTAAACCAACTTAACATTACATGGTTAATGTTACAAACTTACAATATTTATCACACCTGTCAAGTTCTGTTTGTAGCATGACACTGCATTCTATGAAAGTGTTAAGCTAATAAAATCTCAGGGCTTTCTTTGTTTTATTCAAAATTTTATAAGTTCTTCATCGTTATCTCTCCATCTTCCCTCTTGCGTGCACTACCAATGCAGTACATGTATATAATAAAGAAAACTTGCACCCAGCAGTATTTTGAAAGTGTTCTTTTAACCAGTGATGCAACTTTCTGCAATAATGTACCTGCTTTGACGTTGCACCCAGCAGTATTTTGAAAGTGTTCTTTTAACCAGTGATGCAACTTTCTGCAATAATGTACCTGCCTTGATGTTTCAGATAGTCTCGCCCATAGAGCGTCTGTAAGAGCAGCACTTGCCTCAGATGATGAGTGGAAACAGCAGTACTTATTTAAAGCATTCCAACACCTTGATAAACAGAAAAACCAGCTTGTTAAGTGTACTTGGGGATCTGTAGATACCACTCCTATCCAAGAAGGAGGTAAGAATCTACTCATTCTTTCTTCTTCCAATTTAATTTCAATTGTAGTGAGACGCTTCAAAGAAATTGTGTAGCTTTGGACTTGTGACAGGTCGATTGTGAAGTTTTTGAACTTTGACAGGTCGATTGTTTGTATGACTGTGGGAGGGGGAGTGAATGGGACGAGGGAGTCGTGGTTGGAAGCTTCTTGTATCCACATGATCAGGGATTAATTTCTTAATACCAAGAAATGTGTCTGAAAGCAAGGATCATTTTCCTGACAGGAACTGCAGTTGTCTGCAAGCATATTCCTATAAAACATGTCCCTATATGTAGTTAACTTGCAATATATTGCTTTGAGTTCATTATGAAGTAGTATTAAATGTATGCCTTACAGAGGTGGAGCAGGAATTGAAATGTGGAGAGGGTATGATACGAAAATGAAATGACCCAGGCCTGGACTCCAGCAAAAGTGCAATGCAAATCCAGGCACGATCACCAAAAACTTGCTTCAGTCATGGTTCTCAGTATAATTCACACTTATATGAAGCAATGCTTAATAAATAAATAGTTTTTCTTCACTACATTTTCAAGTGAATTGATGTCATGTCTTACAATTCTTATCTGGCAACATTTTGTCTGTAGGTGTCTACCAACTACAAACACTCCATCTCCACTCAGCTGGCATCACTGGTAAGTCTGCTATAGATGAGGTGAAGCGACTCACTTCCATTCAAGAAGAGATACTGAAACAGAGCCAGACTGGAAAACTCATCGCTGTTTTGTCGACTCAGATTGGAGCCTCTGACACAGGTTTGTTATTACACACACTCACCTCAGCTAAATGTGAAAGCCTTGTTTATTCCAACTTTTATGCTGTCAAAGTCCAACTAAAACTGGGACTTCATAAATGGTCAATATAGTTTATACACAGATTGTTGGCAAAGTGTCAGTCTGTGTTTGTAGCTACTTAATTAAACACTGTAAGATCCCCAGTGTCTTGAACCAATGGTTAACCAGAAGTTAATTGAAAAAAAAGTTCAATATAACTTGTAAGATTTGTGGTAGCTCACAATAATTGGTGAGCAGGGACTATCTAGAGCAGCAGGTCAGAGAACAGGCACCATTGGTCAGTTTAGGTCAACATTGTTATAGTTAGGAGTGTTAGCTCAATGGTTAACGCCAGTGCCTTTCAACCATAATGTCCCTAGTTCGAGTCACTCCAAGATTAATGTATGTCGTCCAGTTACATAGTTGTTGACAATTGACTACATTAAATATGAATCTTAGAGACTGACTTCGGTCAGCTTGCGGCTTTGATAAGCCAATGATGGCTTCTTCATGAGTTCCTGCCTGCAGGAGGATCTAAAATTCATACATACAATACATACATTGTTCAACGTAGGTCAATGTGATGGAAACTGTGAAAGACTGCTTCTCTTGTTTTGAACATTTGGTTGTGATTTTGGATGAACAGGTTTATAGATGGATCCAATGTTTATTCATGTCTGCCCTTGTACACTTTTGAACCTATGAGGTACTGAATGATCCTTTTCAGGTTACTGTAAGTGTTTTTCTTGAAAATGATATAAAACTAATATTTCTCTTCAGTTCATCAAATCTGGAACTACAAACAAGTTGATGACATTCTGAAATGCAAGGAAGCCCTGAAGAAACATCCATCTATTGCTGGTAAGTCTTGAGGCTTTGAAGATAGTTAACAAACAAACCTGAAAGGATGAATGTAGGTTCCAATTAAGTTTCTTACATGGGTCATTCTGTGTCAAACCACAGATGGCTGTTACTGGACCTTCTCTATAACTTACCACCCTCATTGCATAATTAGGGCACCATGAAATAATCATATTCTGAAAATTTTAGCTGCATTGCTTCAAATTTGGCCCATTTATCATACTTTGAAATTCCAAAATTTGTCGCTACAGTGGCATTTTGGCGTTTTCTTGATTTTTGAAGTCTGATTTATGAGCAATTAAACATCCTACTACCTTTCTAAAACAGAAGCCTATGGACTCTATCCCATAGGATGGAAAGTGAAAAAAATGGGCAATAAAAAAATGTTGTTAGTGTTAGGTAGAAAATATTCAATTTGATATTTTCGCTAAAAAATGTGCTATTTTTATTGATAAATTGCTCCTAAACAAACAGTGATGTTTCAAGCACTGTAGCTCCGACAATTCATCATTGAGAGGTGTAGCTGCTACTGATTTTAATAGCAAGTACATAAATTAGAGTGATCAGCCTGACACAGTCTTACCTAGCAGTCTTCTCATACTTGTTTATCAAATGAAAGTAACAAAGTGATGCCGTAAATATTCTCTGCAATCTTGGACCATGCTTTCCCCACTGTGATATGTACACTCGCTTCATATTGTCAAAATTCCATAGCAATGGAAACAAAGTGTCTAAACATAAATTTAAACAATTTAAGCCACACCTTAAATTCAAAGGCAGTGTTAAATAGTATGATATGGAGTGTAGTCGTTCTTGCAGCCTATTGAAGAAGAAACCTTTCACAGATAACTGTTTACATAGCAGCTAGGTAAAATAGGAAGCTGATCACTAAAAGCCATCCGTGAATATGAATATGGATAAAATTTAAACCTGTTGGGGTTTTGAATTATTATTCCAAATTATGATCAGAAATCGGCTGTGCATATGTTTTTACCTTTGTTAGGAAGTGCATGGAAATATATATTTTTTTATAATTGGAGGGGGACTGTATATAAAGCTTGTTTCATTGTTTTTCTGCAGCGCAAACGTAAAAACACAAAAGGCACCGTTACATAGCCGATATAGTTGCAGCAGAGACTGTAAACCCAATAGTGGTGCTATGTCAAAGTGTCAATCACTATCTGTTATTAGTTGGCATTACAGGATGAATTGTCTCATGTGAGTAGGACAAGCTAAAAAATTGTCTGTTTCTCATTTCTTCAGATTCAGAAACTTTCATCAAGAAGACTGTTACCAAAATGCTACTCCTGGTGCCTGGTATCTCTTTATTGAAGTAAAATCCATTCTTTTCCATGAGTTAATATTAAGATAAATGTGATCCTCAACTGGTTTCTCAAAAGTAGACCAACTGCCTTTAAACCAACCAAAACACTTCCTTTTCTGTGAGTTACTGGTTCGTAATTAATTCATAACCTTATGTACTCCTGATACAAGTAGATTAGCTTCCTTAAAGTCAAGGAATATTTTTTCGTAAATTATTGTACAATGATTCATTCACGGCACTCCATGTGTCATATATCTTTCTATTGTCAGCTGCCAGTGCCTTCACCTGCCTTCTGTGGTTAAAGTGAGTAATTTTTAAGACATTCAGTGCCTTATGTCTTCCAACTTTTAAAAATAGACTGGCAACCCTTCTTTTTCATGAATTGTTGAAAAGTTGCCCTCATGCCAAATAAACAACCTTTTTTTCACAACTTATTGTGAAATGCTTTATTCATAGATCTCTTAAATGACTAACCAGCTTAAAGCCAAGTGAATGACATAATTGACAATGTTAGTTGTTAGTCATACCTGTCTACCTGTTAACCTCAATACTTACAGACTTACAGTAAATAGGGGTGTGCTTCTTCTTGCTCCTATATCCATGCGTGGTCAATGAAACATAATTACACACATCAATGTGAAGAAGGACCACATTAAGCATACAAAGGAAGGTATCAATAAAAGCTTACTTTTGCTACAAAGCACATTCCAAAGTGTGCTACTTTTTACTAGATGGTGCCTTGTTTTATATTTCAGTTTTACCCATTTTAACATTCCTGCTATGAATCAAGATCATGTTAAGCATTTTTAATAGTTTATACTACAGAAAATGTACCTTTTAGACTGCTATTTTTGTCTAAACTTTAAGATATTAATCAGTACAACCAATTAATTCTGTCGCTGACAAGTTTTTGATTTGTTCAAAGCATTATATTATTGTATTATTATATCAAACAACTATAAATTCCCATTCTATATTTATTATGAAACAAAAGTAACAAATGAGAAAGTTATATATAACATATAAACAGCATATTATGTAACAAATGAATGTTTATCAAGTTTATTTAAGAAGAATTTATAATTATTCAAAACAAAAAGAGAAGAAGAGAATAAAGATATTACTTTACACAACAATTTAAAGTTATCAATCACTGTATAGTAATTCTAAGTTAAATATATAGCACGCTATAATGACCGTTTTTAGATTCATCATTTATTTAGCAAACACATAGATCCTACAGTGAAAATCAAACAAGGTTTATTCAGTAATCAGTAGATGTATGCAGTATTTTCATCATTTAATTTGATGCCATAAGCTAAGCAGTTTGAATGTTATACTTAAAAATCGTCCACAGAATGTTTGTTCCTGTAGATGATTTTGTTTTGTTTTTTGCATAAATGATTTTATCTGGTCATGTCTCAAGTTACTGCTTTGTTTGAAAAAAGATAGGAATGTATTGCATCGAAACACAGCTCGAATATACCATTGAGATTGACAAAATCGACACAATTCCTGGCTTTATTTGATTTCAACTGAGAATTTTTAATCCAAAGACACAGACATTCCATTGAATATATTTCTGTATTGCTCTAACGAATTCATAGTAACTCTGCCATTCGTTTAAAGGTTTGTAACAATGTATTGACCCATTTGAAACCCTAATCAATGGTGACGATGGGCAAATTCAAAAATCATGCCTGCTCTTTTAGATGAATATGTAGAACGGTAATTGTTTTGTTTTTGAAGATACTGCGAGCCTAACATGAATATTTTGATATTACCACATATGTCAAGGTAGGCTATACGTAATAAATCTTCTTTTCTACCACTGATTCTGTTTCAAATACAACATGCTTCTTAAGCAGAAGGGTTGACCTCATCTACGTTTGATATTTCAATATAAATTGAATCACATACGCATCGATCTGAAGGTATTTGTAATTCAGTTCCAACCAGCTATCTTTCAGGCATGAGCTTTTTTCGCGGATTATCGTGAATTTTTTTTTTACCTCCGAGATTTACACCTCTCAATTTCCGTGAATTTCTAACAATAGCGTTACTGTATCATTTGATCGTTCGTTGGCATGTTTTTCATTACCGATGCATATCCAACATGCAGAGAGACACAACTACTATTATCCTAACACACTATAGCATACGCAAGCTGGAACCTATACCAATTTTCTTCTCTGGATTTTCATAACTTTTCCAACATTATAGCAACGATATTTTCTTCAGTTTCCCATTATTTTTATTTTAGTATGATTAGAGTAGAGACAACTGATGAGAAGTGTGGTGCTGTGTCTGCTAAATATTATTCCAGATTATAACTGACCATTATGAACATTTTATGTATAGTGACTTTTAATTATGGGTCGCCATTATTGAAAGAATCAAGTAGGGTGAAAACGACAGGCTAGGCATGTGGTTTCAGTGTGTACATTTTGAGTGTGAAAACTTTGCTTTGAGTGTTTTAATAAACCCAAAATTCTTTATAAAAACGGCACCAAAATGTTGTCTTTAAACCTCCAATTTCTCAGAGCTTCCGGGGGCTTCGACCCCTGGACCCGAATCGGGGCGTTGCCTATGGACCCCACCACGGGCCCTAAGGCAGGCCCATGGACCCCACATGTAACTGTGTCGCGATGCGTGCTGACTGACGCCTTTGGCGTAAGTATAGTATCACCCACAAATTTCACTGATTTTGTTTTTAACACAGGCTCATCCCTGATCTTTGTATGGTGCAGATTTATTCTATTTCTATTAATCAGAAATGAAGACTTGCCAGCTGCGCATGTGAACGGTTTTAATTTGGTCAGTTGTCACTTTACTAGGCGAAGAATGACATGGGCCACTGATCCAAAGAACCAAGTCAATGATGTTAATCATGTTGCTGTTGTTGATTAGCTACTGTTCAGCATTCTATAGTCTCACTATGTCCTGTAATATATACAGGGGCCTATATGTCAAATAGCAACATGAAATTACCAAAACGAAATAGAATCCCGGTACTGTAAAAAGAAAGTTCAAGGTACCATAATCTACCTACTATATACTGAAACTACACTTTAAAAGATACAAGCCTTGCAGTATACATCGTTCCTAAAGCTGGTACAACAAATAAAACCCATCAATTTTTAAATTAATACATAACATTCATGAGGTATGAACATCAATCAGCAAACCTGTATATAGTAAGTAATGATAGTCACTTAATTTGATACTAACAATTATTCAGCTGAACAGTCCTTACAGAAGCCACCACTTGACAACTGATTACTTTGATTCCTTAGTCTGACAGATCTAACTTATCAGTGTTCTCAAAAAGGACCAGAAAATGTAGACTTGCCTGACAGTTTCAGAACTATGAACATTATGCTATAAGAAGCTTTATTAGCTCGTCTTTGGTTTGATTGGTAGTTACGCTATGCCTGGTTAAACTGTTATTAAACAGTTTGTCATTGTGACACAAAATTCCCGAAAAATCCTCTTCAAAACTTCCTTGTTCGTCATCTTGATCAGTCCTTAATTCTGGGATGTTTGATCCTTGTGCTTCGTAAATGGTTCTCTAAAAGAAACATGACACAGATAACGTCATTAAAAGTCAGAAAACTACCCAAACTGTCTGCAAAATTGTTTTTATTCCTTTCGGCTTTATATGTGGGAATGAATTCCTCATTTTAACCTGTTGTTCTCATTGCTGCCGTGACTTGATTGTATTGGTATGAGATTTTCTTTTAATTTTTTTAATTCCGTTAGTCATTGCTGCTTTTACGAGCTTCTGTTGAGCGGCATTAAAAGGATTAAATGGTAAAGCTTTATGAGGCCGATGAAACTGGCCTTCCTGGTTCTTCAAGGTACAGATTAACCTATCTTCATTTAAGGGAAGTTCCAAAAACTCCACAATTCTTTTCAACTCAGTTCGTAAATCGCTCTTTAGATCTTGAAAATAAACCATTAACAGTCTGTCGTTATTCGCAAAGTTTGCTGTGATATTACTAACTATATTTTGCCATCTTCTAAGTTGACTGTCAATAAGTTTCCGCCATGCTAAAAAGGAGAAGAAAAGTTGAAATACAAAGTTAATGAATGATGAAATGGTCGATAGATAAACATGCATTTTGGTGAATCCGACTTGCTCATATATTATGTAAGTAACAAGTACCGTATGGTACTTCAGGGGCGGATCCAGGATTTTTTTTAAAAAAAGCCGGAGGGGTAATTCTAAGGACGTTGAAGCGAACCCATATAGACGAAGGTGTGGGAGGGAGGGAGGGAGGGAGGGAAGGGGTTGAGGGCCCTCCCCTGAAGAGAAAAAAAAGTTTTATATAACTGTTTTTATTGTTTTTGGTGTGGCACCACCGAAGCTGTAAAATGTCTTGCAAGAAATAGTGAAAATAATACGATGCAGGGCATTATGAATCTCATTAAACAGGGATAGTTAAAAACTGTCAAACAGACAAGATATAGAGATACGTCTATGAGGGAATGTTCTGAGTTTTCATTTAGAAACTTTCAAGAAACAAGATCATAAGACATCCATTCTAGAATGCTGTTAGAGACGGTTCAATGATTGTAATATTTTGTGTAACAGGCCAGTGTCATCGAAGCTTCAGGACGCCGAGAAATAACCCGGCGGATAAGATACAGCAAGAAGACTCTTTCACCAATTTATCCTAATGTAGCTTTTTGATCAATAAATTCACAAGCGTTGTTCGCTTTCCTCCAAACCCCAGGTGATATTTCCATGTCACTGGAATCAAAGTGCATTGAACTGAATGGAAAATTATGCGTAACGAGATCTCGGCTCAATTTATTTTCGTTGACAAATTAATGTAGGCTTTGAACTTTTCTATTCCTGTTACGTAATGTTTTCTTTTCTTCATTAGTTGATCAGTTAGTGTGCTCATGCCAAGCCCACTGCAGGGTGATCAGCATACTTCCTCATCACACCATTATGATTGTTTTACTGTATAAAAATGTACGGTGTACTTTGTATTGCTGAAATGAATTAACGAACGAATGAATGGTACCAAGGCTTATACATAATCTCACAAGTCATACATATGTTATATCGGTTAAACTTACCATATGATTTATATAGGGTTATTGGTGCTATTCTGGTGTGTAATTCACCGTTTTTTCCATGTAATCGATTGAACTCGGCTTTAATAGCTTCGAAGAAATCCCTGACCAACAATATCGTTTTATTTATCTTTTGGGGTTCTCTGATTGCGTGCATTTTCACAGCCACCGTTCTCCCTGTATATGCAGGAACGGCTTCTCCGAGAAAACCTGCAGAAAGTAAGTCAGAGCACTTTACTCTTACAATCAGGTTGGTATTAACTTTATTACCACGTCATTATCTAAAAGATTAAATTCCACATTAACGGCAGCAGGACATGATGTTTATAAAACAAAAATGTTTTATGTTTGTAATATATTGATCACATATTGATACCGATCGGATCAATACATTCATACATCATTAAATTAGCACTATTAACTGACAACAGAGACTGATTTCTAACAAAGTTGAATATAATATATTAAAATGCCTTCATTATATTCTTTGCTGCTTTATTTTAAATATAAAAATGTAATAATTAGTTCGGGGATTTCCATATACATCAGATATCAAAATCATGTATTTAAATCACAAATATTAAATATTCATGTTTAGTCACCTCCTCTGGTCAGTGTTCTGTCGTTATATATACTGCCTGTATATATGCCTGTCACTCTCTCTATCAGATACCTCAGCCACGTGTTTCCTGAGCCGGGTAAACTTGCCAAAGCTACCACTGCTAAACTTCCAGGAGGCATTAGCGTAACATTCTGGCATATATTTAGTATTGCTGTAGAGAAGAAAAGGAAAATCCCAAACCATATAGTTATTAATGATATCGCAAAAACAAGCCAATTCCTATTTTAGTTAAACCAATGAGAGATATACAGTACCGTATAGTACCGTCCCCAAAATGTCAAAATCACTAATATTAAGAAACTTAGAACACGAGGTTCCAAATTATAACAAAGAAAAAGCAAACGTGATTTACAAAGAAAGAAACAGCCAGAAAGATAACGTAAAAAAAGACAGCTGAGCGAAGTTACAAAATAACTGTCCAAATTACGAACATATAAGTCATGAAAGTTCCAGAACATACCTTTTGGCACATCGTCAACTGATTGCTGTGAGACATTTAACATTTCAGTGCCCTTCACTTGAGAGATGC
>KN882672.1:95941-106603 GCA_000934455.1 Apostichopus parvimensis
AATAAGCATTTTGTAAACAGTTTATTTTACAAAAATGTACCATGTTCTATACAAGAAGCCAGCTTCTTCAACTTCGTACTCATCCTACTGCTAATTCAAAATGGTTGAGTGACTCTATTGTTCGGTCGAGGAGATTTAAATTGTTGACTTATGGCATCAGTAAAACACATCGCAGGGTTCATTTTCGTTGAGCCAATGTAAACGATTGAGTCCTGGACCTGCTAATTGTGCGGCATGAACAAATACCGATAAAGCCAATGCTTGGCCAAGGGAAATATGACGACACATACACAATACATCACTTCACTTAAAGACAGGTCAGTCATTTCTACTTGAAGCATGTTAGTATTGAAAAGGACCATGTACGATCCACAGTGACCTCTCCTAAACCTTACACACATCAATACTGGTTCCGTATGCAACGAGACTGTGGATATGCTTGATAATGTGCACGATCATAAGATTGATCTTGTTGTATGACTGAAACATGGATCTCTAAAAATGATGCTTTGGCCAGGTATGAACTGAAAGCTCCGGGTTACATTTTTCTTGACAGTCCCATGCAAATGATTAATAGTGGTAAAGAGAGCTCATTTGAGCTTTCCGAATGGATGCCTGAACTGCAAAGGTATCATGTCCAGTTGTGTATAATCTACCGACCGCCTTATTCTGTTAACCAACCTGTTACAACTTTCCGTTTTTATAAGCAATTTGCCACCGTATCTAGATTCGCGGGCTAACAGCAGGGACCAAATATTAAATTGTTGGCAATGTTAACATTCACATGGATTAAGCCAGATGAGAATCACACCGATCAGTTTAATGTTCTTCAAACCAGTATGGCGTTATAGAACAGTAAGTCACCAAATCGACTAATGTGTCCGGTAATATGTTAGGTGCAATGTTCAAACTTACGATTGACGACATCTTCGTAAAGACAATGGAAAATGATGACTTGTTGTCTTGATAACCTTTCCTTTGCCTCCTTTTCATTTTCCGAGCTCTTGGAAACAGTTAAGCCATCATTTTTCCTCTGCTAAAGAAACCTGGTCTTGAACCTAAGTTTAATAACTAAACAGACCAGTAAGCAATCTCCCATTTATTTCTAAACTGGTTCAAAGGGTCGTTGTTGAGCAATTTAATCACCATTTAAAAAAAAACAATCTTTCAGCTCACTTCCAGGTACAGCACTGAAAGTGCTCTTGTAAAGGTTCACAATGATATTATCAAAAACATGGATGACAGGAATTAACTCTTATGTTCCTAATTGACTTAAGTGGTTCTGAAATTGTGAATCCAAAGACACAGGCATTTCGTTGAACCATTTTGTGTGTTGCTTTTATGGATTCATAGTAACTCTCTCTTTCGTTTAAGGGTTTGTCAAAAATTTATTGACCGATTTGAAACCCTGATCTATTGTGATGATGGGCAAATGAACAAATTATGTCTGCTCTTCTAGATGAATATGTAGCCGCCCAGAGCGGTCTTTTCCTTGTTTAAGAAGATACTGCAAGTCTAACATATGAAAAGTCATTTTTCATGTTTTACTTTTGATATTACTACATATTTCAAGGTATATGTAAAAGGACTGCTGTTCTATCACTGATTCTGTTTGAAATACAATATGCTTTTTAAGCAGAAGTGTTGACAACCTCTACGTATGATATTTCAGTATTAGATTTAATCACATACGCATTATTTATGTGAAGGTATTTGCAATTCATTTCCAAACACTATATTTGCATGGCACATATTTATTCTACTTTTATTAATCATAAATGAAGACTTGCCAGCTGCACATGTGAACGGTTTTAATTTTGTCAGTTGTCACTTTACTAGGCGAAGAATGACGTGGTTACAACACCACTGATCCAAAGAAACAAATCAATGATTTTGCTGCAGTTGTTGATTACCTACCTGTTCAGCATTCTATAGTCTCACAATATCCTGTTATATATATACAGGAGCTTATATGTCAAAAAGCAACTAGAAATTACCAAAACAAAATATAATCCCGGCACTGTAAAAAGAAAATGAAGGACACAAAAATCTACCTACTATATACTGAAAAAAAAACACTTTAATAGATACAAGCCTTGCAGTATACATCGTTCCTGAAGCTGGAACAATAAATACAATTTAAATTAAAACATAACATTCATGAAGTATGGACATCAATCAGCAAACCTGTATATAGTAATTAATAATAATCACTTAATTTGATACTTACAAAAATTGTCATTATTAAGCTGAACAGTCCTTACAGAAACCACCATGTGAAAACTAATTACTTTTTCATATTCAGTCCAACAGATCTAACTTATCAGTGTTCTCAACCAGAATGAAAACATACAGTGGTTCCTTGCTGCTGTTCATCGATTCCATTTACACTTAATTTTAAAAAAAAGCTCCAACATAACAAGGAAAATTCATGCACCAAACTATGTAGTTTTCTCAGTTACTGGAATAATACCAAGATACTCTAGAGGGGAAGATTGGACACTCTCTCTGAAAACGTGTAAACAAAAGTGGTGTGTAAACGAGCTTAAATGGGGAAGGACCCCATGTGTCTAGCAAGTATAACTATGTAGGCCTTAGGGCATACAATGGGTAGGATGCAGTGTACTGCAATAGCATGCAGGTATAATGCATTCGCAATACAATGTACTGTATTATCAGTTTAATTTATTCAGGGAATGATGCCAAGCTGACCACCACCCACAAGAATGGTAATGATCGGTCATTCCCTTGTTGAGTTTTCTTGAGTTATTGTGCATACAAGCTACAGCACCACACACAGAAACACACTGACCTGAATACATAGGTGCCTTTGCTTTCAGCAAGGTACCAAGAAACACAGTAAGGGTTCTACAGAGTATAATGCATATATAAAGGGAAATACTCAAGGTTAGCAGGATGCAAATGAAAATAATGCACTATGATGTAGTAGACTTATACAACAAAGATTTGGAATTTAAAACACTTTTAATGTATTTGATGAAGGTTTTTATTCTTGATTTGGAATTAGCAAGATTCTTGTACTTTCTGTATATAGTGTATATTTAAATCTCGAAGAACAAGCATGAGCTACAAGCACAGGTACATGTATGGGAGCTGAAGTTATGACAACCCCAGACATACAATTTTTTAACCAAAAACATCCCCTGTGACTATATGTTGTATCCATATTTCTTAAATTTTCTGTATTACATTTCAAATCTGTGATCTGTTAGAGTACAGGTGAATACGAAAAAATAAGGAGAATATATGCATAATATCCAACGTTATTTATTGTCATGTCCAGCATGTAATTTGTTTTTTAATTAGCAATCATAGAACAATGATTGGAAAATTCCTATGAATCACTGATATCAAAAGCGTATAAATCAACTGTGTAATACTGTATGTATATATATAAATATTATTTCTTATGTGATTTGAATAATTTAGTAATAGTACAAAGATAGGATTTTGTTTATAAATCAATGATCTCAAAACATGTAAAGCAAAGATAGTATGTTAACTATATATTCTGATGTGATTTGTTAAAATTAGTAATAGTACAGATATTGGAACTTGCTTAAAAAATCAATCGTCTGAAAATATGTTAACTGGATGTGCAATTGCTAGTAACTATTAATTCTTATGTGATTTGCATAAATTAGTAATAGTACAAAGATTGGACAATTGCTATCAATCAATGATCAGAAAACATATCAACCAAATATGTTAAGTATTAACTATCATGTTAATTTTCAAATAAGTAATAGTACGCCCATTGAAAATTGTTTTTAAGTCAGTTGTTTCAAAACATGTAAAACTGGATGTGCAATAGCTTATAACTATTAATTCTTATATGATTTGTATAAATTAGTGATATTACATAGATTGGAATTTAGTTTATAAATCAATGATCTCAAAACATGTAAAGCAAATATAGTATGTTAACTATAAATTCTGATGTGATTTGTTAAAATTAGTAATAGTACAGATATTGGAAATTGCTTAAAAATCAATCGTCTGAAAATATGTTAACTGGATGTGCAATTGCTAGTAACTATTAATTCTTATGTGATTTGCATAAATTAGTAATAGTACAAAGATTGGACAATTGCTATCAATCAATGATCAGAAAACATATCAACCAAATATGTTATACATCAATCATCTAAAAACCGAGTAAAAAACATTATTCCATATGGTATAATGGTTTAAGAAGAGTACCCTATATGAGCTTTACACATCAAGTGTGGTAACATCAGAGATGATGGTTTGGTTGTTTCTCCTGTTAACAACTAACCTATATCTGGTTGAAAAAATAGTTTGCATGACCTCTTCCATGTTGTCTTTCACTTCTGTGACATTATTGACAGCACAGATTTGAAGGGCCTGTTGGCCAAATGCAAGAAGGGATTCATCATGCTCTGATTGCAATGCCAAGCGACAAGTGGAACCAAGCATTGATTTATTATAGTAGCTGTTACAGGAGTCACACTTGCCAAAGCACTTATTGTCATCATGAGATATGACTTTCTTGTTGCAAGTAGGGCAGGAATTGTAAAAAGAAAATTCTTTCACTGCCTTAATGGAACATTCAATAGCAGATCTTGTGCTGGTTTGTTCTGGGGAGAGTGTTGCATTGCACACTTCATCCACTTTTGTTATTGTAGTTTGATAGCTCTTAATTACTGATCGGATATTATGATATACCGAGATCTTGAGATTTTGTGCCAGGATTGTGTCTCCTTCTGACAGACCACATTTTGTTTCCGCATCATTGTTCCAGAGTTTGAGGTCCAATGATCCGGTCTCGTCTGCAATATGTATAATTCTGTACTTGGTGCCTGTTTTGGCAGTTTTCAATTCTCCAATTGACATCACCTTTGCTGTCATGGTGACCTCTGTATTTGCTTGCATGACCTGGAAATAGATAAAAGACAGTAATTGTTTCAACATTTGGTAATCAGTTTTAAGTTGAACAGAGTAATCTTTACACCAGAAAGCAATAGTGGAGTAATATTTTTGGGAAATTATGTTGTTGCAATTTCTTGTAGGGGCCCTGAGCAGGCTGCAAAATGTTGAGCCCTCTGGTCAACCATTCATTAATCAGGGTGCTGCCTGACACAAGGATTTCTTTTTCCTATTTCTGCCCAGCACTGAGCAAATAATTATTCTTTTTGGGGGGAGGGGGGAGTTTTGAGTATTTGTTTGTTAAAAAAGTTAGCAAAGATGACACCATATGAAATCCAAGCAGTCTTACATGCTTTTTTCCCCTAAAGGGTAGGTAGGGGACACTTCCTCCCTTGGACATGCAGCAAACTGAATTGAACAGCTGCCTGGCACCCTGACATTTCTGGGCACATCCCTGATTGTAACTAAGAATTGTTTTATGATACTAATGCATGGCATGGGGAATTGGTTAAAAGACATTGTTTTAGTTCATTTCTGATGCATTCACTTTCATTTCTAAAAATTGTAAAAATGCAAAGTAATAGTTAAATGACTGGATTTTTCTCCTCTCCAATAGTTTTTAAGAAATAAAAATCAAAGTCTGGACCATACAAGAGGGTTTGTTTTCATTTTAAAAGGGGTGTGGAGTGTTTTCATTTGTTTCAAATACCAATGATTTTGGTGTTATTTGGGAAGGATTTGCAACTGTATTTATATGGCTAGCTGTGGTGCATACTGTACCTGTTTAGCAAATTCCATAAGAAATTGTTGCCAAACAATGTTTGGTTTTCTCACCATTTTGGGAAATGATTGATGGGCATATCATGTATACTATTCAAGCACACAAGTGAAATCTGTAATATTACATCATTGATGTCATCTGTTGCAAGTTTTGTTTTGTGTTGAGAGATAGGAATGCAATTTTGGTTGTTGCTTCTGAGACATAGTTCACTGTCTACTCTTTTTCACATCAATTTTCAAAATGATGTGTATCATTTGTCTATATTTCTTGATTATCCAGGAAACTTGACATAAGAAATGACTTTCTTGGACAAATTATCACTTTCCATGTATAGGCAACTCATTTTTGAGTTGTAACATTTGAATTTAATTTGCAAGGTGACTAACCAATAGTTACATGAGAATTCAATAGTCGAATGTGATGTACAATGCAGTTTGTCTTTGAAAAGGTTTGTCAACATTTGTTGTGAATTAAGAGAGATGGTACATCCAATGAAGGTTGATTCTGCAACTTCTTTCTAGTTACAGAATTTATACTTTACCTTTACATCTTTAGTTGGGCTATTTGGTGCAAACAGTCGCTTGGATGTTGATGGAGGCGTCATTCCTGTAAATTATCAAAAAGTGCAAGTGTGAACTACGACAGTAAGACATTGAAAAGTAAATGGATGGATTAAAATTAAATTAATTACTTAACAAAAAGAAATCTGATGCGAGTAAATTGTTCTGTGGTGAATAAATTCAGTTAATATTTCCTGGCATAAGCTGGCTTACTTATGTGATGTAGACTGTTCAAAAATTGCAGCAAGAAATTGTGAACATGTTCCAATGTGAAATACCACTGAAATAACATTTCACAATTATAGTAAGCAGTATTAAAAGGTGCTTATATGTGTTGAGGTGAAACAAACCAAGGTAAACATGGATTATTCTAGTAATAGAATATTTGCTTGTAATCTTAAAATGGATACAAAGTCATTTTGAGCAGTTGAAGAGAATTTGTACATACTAAAATCGGTAAATAAGTTGTAGTATACAGAGTGTACAATCATGTTTGAGTGCTTACTTTAAACCTTACCTGCTCAAAGTTAAACTATACAGCTTAGCTTAACTTCCTTACCTGAAGTGGGGCAAGTTTCCACTTGCAATTTTCTTTTTGGTGTAAACTTTCCTTTAGCTGGGCTTGAATCCATCATGAATCAGTTATCTGTTGTTGAAAGGAAAAGGAATGGTTGTTTTCTCTAGTGCACCACAATTATAAGTAAAATAAAATGTGAAGAAAAAAAGATGAACCATGCTTAGGGTTGGCAGTGATGCCAACTGTTACTCTTTCAAAAAAAAGTATATGTTGCTTTAATTTAATTTCAAACACCAATCAACTTCTTTATAAAAGCCACCATTTTTGAAAGTTATTGTCAACCTTGTGATTTCAGAAAATGTAGGGTTTTCTTTTGCCTTTGTAGAAAGTTCATGGTTGTACTATTGATGTTTGCTTAATTAATTGCTTCATCACATGCAAATATTTGCTAGAATGAATATATGGATATTGACCTACTATCACTTAGAAGAAATGTTATTAGGAAACTGTTGTCACAGGTTTTAAGTAACAACTCACAAGTACAAGAGTGGTATTTTAGTTTCACCAAAAATGTGAATCATGGTTTGACATTTATCCATTTGCACTACAAACATGTTTTTAAACAGGGCAATTGTCTAAAGAAATCCAAATTGGTTTGTGATCACTGTAATAGCTTTCAAGGACTCCACTAGCACTTATATTACTTGGAGTAATGTTTGTATATATTTGGTCTAGACAAGAGTTGTAATCAGTTGTAGGAACATGTATCATTTGCTTGTAATTATGATTCTTTGTAAAAAGGGAAAGCAGTCTATTTTTACTTGAAGTATCTTGAAGCATGTCAACATTGAAGTCGCCAGTGATCAATGCAGGCTGCGAGTGATCTATTTGACACAGTAAGTATTCCAGTGCTTCCTGTAATTGGTGTATTGGAACTTTTGGGGGTCTGTACACCACAGCAATTTGAATTAATCCAGCTAGTGTTTCTTTGGTTGTAAGTGTAATTTCAATATTTTTGGTATTGAGTATTTGCTCAGTCAATGTTGTGATGTCATTTTTTGTATATATTACTGTACCATGTTGAGCATTTAAGACAGGGGCATGAGCTGGTATGTTTTTGAATAATGTAAACCCTTTTAAGTGCAGTTCATCATTGGTAGTTTCTGAGATGTGGCATTCTGTGAACAGAAGAATATCAGCAGATGTGACGGTCATGTCATTTCTAATGTCAGAAATGTGCTTCCTTAATGATCTTGCATTTTGATGAAGGATTGTTGTGTTGCCACAGTCTTCAAAAGTATGGAAAAAGGTTTTCAATGATCTTGTTGAACGAATTTCTTCCACTTCCTTGACAACATTTTGATCCACAGTAATTTTTTCTTGGTTAAGGTCAAGTAGGTATAATCCATTCAGGGAAGTTGCTCTACTTAATGCAACATAGTGCATGTGACATTGTATTCTACTACCAGACATGTCAATGACTACTTCTTTCAGCGTATCTCCTTGACATCTGTGGATTGTCTTTGCAGTTGCTGGTCTAAGAGGAAATTGTTTCCGCATAACTTCTGCGTTTTTGTTACGACCAATTCGAAATTGTCGGGCAATTTGACAAATTGGGGTCCATGATGGAGACATCATTGAATTATACAGTTCTTTTTTAGACTGACGACATATTTTACCTACAGTTGTGTCATCAAACTGTACCCAGATAGTATGAATATTGCCTTCCTGTAGATTCTCTACATATTTGACAACAGCTGAGGCACCATTGATCAGTCCATCTTCAACTGAAATGTTAAGGCAGAGGTCTACTCTTTGATCAATGCCCAAGGATAATTCGGTACACAAACCCATTGTCTTATGCGGGTCAATCGGGATGCAAGTTAGTATTTTTTGTTTAACAGATTTGGGGATATCGCCTACAACAATATCTTTAGATCTGACTGTGAATTTTGTAGTGTTCAGCTTGGAATAAACTTCATGATTGTGTGCATTAACTTTCAGGTTTGTCTGATAAAGGTATGAAGTATTTGTTGGAACATCATTATTTGTAAACAGTCTAGTGTTCAACAGCTCTAAATCATGATTGGTTTGTTTGCCTTCTCTTAAGCGATTTAAAAGTTGAGCAAATGTTTGGTCCCCTTTTTGTCGCATGATTTCAGTTAGTTCGAATGCCAGGAAATGGTCTTTCCATAAATTAGATGCTAGTGGGCCATAATCTTGAGTTAGATTATTAAATATCCACCCATCAAATACTGGCTTCAGTTGAAAGAGATCACCAACAGCAATAATGCTGATACCTCCAAATGTTTTCTTATTACCCATAATTTGCTGAAGTCGTTTATCTATGTATGCAAACATTCCATTGCCAACCATGGATATCTCATCAATGAAAATGATTTTTAAATTTCTAAAGTGGACCCTAAGTGAGTTCAGCTTGTCTGATGTTAATGCTTTGTAATTATATCCTTGACTAGCTGGAATGTGTAGAGCACTGTGAATTGTGGTGCCTTTGATACCATATGCTGCTTTGCCTGTTGGTGCCATTAGAAGGATGTGGGTATCATCAGGATTGTTTCCAGGCTGACTAGAATAGTACTTCAATAGTGCATTGTAAAGAGCCTTCAACACTTGTGACTTTCCCACTCCAGCACCACCAGTCAAAAATGTATACAGTGGTTCTTGTTTGGTCTTACACCAGTGCAGTACATGGTAGAAAAACTGTTTTTGTTTAATGTTCAGGCCGTTAACTAAAGTTCTATATTCTGAATCTGGTAAGCGAGGTTTTTGCAACTCTTCTCTGCTTACAGTATTGACTGCAATCCCAATGTCTAGTCCAATGTCATACAATTCGGGTGCTTCATTGCAAGGGATTTTTGTTTTCTGTTTTTCCTTTTCTTGTTGATGAGAGCGTTCTATGTGCTCTGTGTTAGGTGCTACCTCATTATACATATTAGAGACATCATTGTCCATGTCATCAATTGCTTGATCAATAATATCTCCACTGTGGTTATATTCTGCTTCCTTGTCCCGAATTATGGATTCAACCTGAAGGTAACGTTCTTGATATGTTTCGCATGACTGTGTTATATTTTTTTCAGATCTCCAAGGACAAAACAACATAAGTTGTTCTCTGTAATATTTCTCAGGGTCATTGTCTTTGTTAAAGCGAACGTATCTGATGATTTTGGCTTTGTTTCTTTTTCTAAAGTTCAATGCACCTACTGAGTAGCATTTAACTTCACCAGTGTGTTTTGGAATGACAGGGCTATCTGCATCATCAGATTCATAGGTATCATTGAGACTGACAGCTTTGTAATTGTTCTTGTTGTCACTACTGATATCAAACCAAGCTGCAAAGTCTGCTAGGCAATAATCATCAAGTGCTTTAGGTCTGGCAGAATACTTCTTAACAAGTCCCATACATTCAATATCTGTAGAGTTATCTGGCAATTGTTGAATGTAATCCAAAGGTTTGATAAGGATGGTTCGTTCTTCTGGTGGTGAGGTATTCACAAAGACAAATTGCCTGGAGGCTTTCCTCAGTGACATTTGTAGCACTAAATAGACAGCTTCTTGGGCACTCAGTTCAACATGATTTAGGAACTTGTTTCCAATATGCCGTACTTGCTGCTTGATATCCATGTTACCTTCTCTAGCTTCTTTGGTTGCACGTTGCATAAGATTACTCATACCTCTTTGTCCTTTACTAATGTAAGACACTATGTACATTGCACATGCATATGGATCAAGTACATACTGAATATCCATATTAGCCTTCCAAGTTTCCAGCAACACTTTATTGTAACTGTTAATCCTGATTTCCGATGGTGATCTTTCAAGAAATATTTTGTCTGCTGTTAAAGATGAGCGAATGGCCAAAATATACTCCT
>KN882672.1:127520-154299 GCA_000934455.1 Apostichopus parvimensis
ATTCAAGTTCATGAAATCAAATTACCTTTGACCGCCAACAATTACAACATAGTTCACTTTCTCATTATGGAGCAGTATCCAAAACTCAACTCTTGAGATATCCTCTCAATAAGGTTTTCATTTTTTTTTACCTCTGCTGACCTAAAACGACCTTTGACACAATAAGTTTCTTGAATTTTAAATGTGGGGTATCAAACCTTTAAATATGAGATTCATTCAATATTTCTTTCTTGAGATATCGTAGCTTCTGATCTCTTCTGACCTCAAGTGAAAGTTGACATCCAATGATAACAATAGAGGTTCATCTAATTAATCATAGAGCAAATAAACACTAAATATGACATTCATCCAAGGTTGTATTCTTATTGTATGGTATTTACAATTTACAAAGTTTTCACAATTCTTCTCTGCTGACCCCAAACGACCTTTCACCTCCACCATAAACAAAATGCTTGACATCATCAAGGATTATCCACAAGGCAAGTTTGAGGTCCATCCAGTCTTATTGTGTTAACAAGCAAGGTATCACACACATATGCCCGTCACCATAATTGGTTACAACTTAAAAAAAGAAAGAAAAGAAATTGAAACATAAAAAGGTGTAAAATATCTTCCACTTGCATGTTGATTGCTGTGTGACACAAAGTGTGTGTTTAAACACATAGAGGTATATTATTGTAGACTTGTTATACTGAATATTACAACATGAACATAATTAGGCTATCATATTATTAATGTACACCTAAGATGTAGGAACAAAGAACTTGCTTCTTTACACCATAAAGTTCCCACTAGCTGTAGATGGGATGATTGGAATGTAACTGGGAGCTATTGACAAATAGTAGGTCTACTGGGTAGAATGTGCTTGCTAATTTAAACAGTGTTAGGTATTAATATATGCTTCACAGTGATAATGAAAACATCCTGTAACCATCAATGGTCTTTGCAATGTTCTTTGAAATGCATTCTGTGAAATGTTAGATAATTCATTGTTCTACTGAATTTTCCTTTACAACATGTTATCAACAATAACATTAATATAGTACACAACAGATAAAATGAACTCTGAATGTTCTTTTCTGTCATCAGACTTACTATGTAAAGGAAGACAGTACATTACCAACTTGCAATTACTACTTGTACATACTTGTTGATATGATACTGACGACTATGAGCTACGTACAACATACATACATTGGAATGGGACAACTCTCTGATAGTATTTAAGAGGCAACACTGGCAAATTGACACATTGAATAAAAAATATATATAAAGAAAATATTACCCGATTTAACCGAGCAATTCTATCATGGACAAATGATGTGTTATAAAACTCCTACTTGATCGCATTGTATATATGACAACAACCAAATTCCCAGTCTTCTTGTCGTATAACCAACATGCCTTCATTATCTCCTTTGCTGAACTGATTGCTATTGTGGTAATTATACTGTATTAAAGTCCTCCTCCTCCTCCTTCTTCTCCCATATTTAGTCATTGTAACTGTAACATATACTTTGTTGTATATTCAGTAGTGCGGCAGTATATATTTTCTACAAATGCTGGTCATTTTCTGGTGATGTTAATGAAGTCAGGGATCGCTACCAGTTTCTACAACATACACTACATTTGTCATACTTGCAGCTTGCAGGTAGAGTAGGTCTTAGACCGGTCTGATGTAAAACTTCCTGATAACTCCTTCAGATGAGAGCTTGGGAAGTTGCCATGTGGTCATACTAACATCCCTTATTCCCCTATACAGATTGCAGCTTGATGTAGATGCATTCTCCTGACAATAACCTTTGGTCAAAATAGCAGAAGCTGGTTCCTTCAAAATAGCAGTACTCCAGTGCCACAGATGTTGTACCAAAGTTGGTGCCCCAGCCCAGTCAGTTCACATTGTGCCCCTTGGATTAATTCTCAGGCATAAATTAATTGGTGACAAGATGGCCACTTTAAGTCCTGTCCTTTAGATTCAAAGTCTGTAACTTTGCTACAATAATTTGCTTCTTCTTTATAGCTTGTATAAAGATAGCTTTAAGTGAACCGTATATACACACTTTGTCTATTGACCTCAAAGTTACAACAAGTTTGGGTATTAAGTTAATTTTCAGTACTGTGATAGATCACCGAGTCCATGACTTACAATTCTTATGTCATAATGGTCTCAATCCCTAAAAGAGCATCCTTGGAGCAAAAGTTTAGAAATTATAGGTCTGTTGGATGGTTTGGCCTTCAAGTTGACATGTTGCTCTCCTGATTGTATCGAATTCAGAGCTGTCTATGAAAAAGACGAAACCAGCTTTTAAAAAAAATCATTCATTTCAAATCGATTAATTCCACAGTTTGTTGTCAGTTTGGTGTAAGTTTTCATTTAGTGATTATTCAATTCTATGTTGAATTATACATCTATTACTTTGTGCAACATAAATTAATATAAGCACATTTAATTTGTAAGATTAAACTACAAATTTATAATAAGAATGATCACGGTTGGTCCATCATCAGAGCTTCGCTGCAGAGAAAACGATCCTTGTTATCTCAGGTTGGTTATGTAATACAGCTATTGCAACCAAATTCAATTATATTGAACCATACCAACATTGTATTTGAAATTTGAAGAAAGAATAGAAAGTATGACACCATCATTCCAAATACGGATTTCCAACTTATTTATCGAACTATCCTGGAAAAGAATTTTAGTTCAGGAAATGACCTATATGTCACGTAGATACAGATTAACAATTCTGTTTATATATCCTGATTCTTGACTTTATAATGATATATTTATTTTGTCATTGCATACTGTCTGATATAGAGAAGATGCTCAATAAAAGCCAGGGAGGTCCACTAGTTTAGGGTCCCTCGGTGGCTGGAGTGTTTTCGAGTTTAACCCCTCTGTTGAAGACAGCAGTCACCTGGTGGGTTGGAAGGCTGTTCCCTGGGGAGTGTGGTGCCAGATCTGGGGTACCCAATCTGCTCAAGCTTTCAACGCCATGGTCTCCTCTTTACTTTCCAGATTTTTGTTATTTATCTGTCAAAAGTTACTGTCTGTTTACCCTACCCTTATTCAATTTTAAATATATTTTTAAAATGATATCGGTTTTCCCACAAATGTTTTCCCTACCTTCGTACAGCTCAAACTGACTCACATCACTACACACACGATCAATCAATCTTGACTTTTGACTTGGTATTTCTGACTGACTTGAGACTAACAAAACTATGAATATATAACATACCATAGGATATGCTGATGAACAGGAATACAACTCAAAGTATTACTGACATCTGTTCTCCATCGTGGTATCGTTCTATTTTGGATCTCTGATTCGGTCATACTTGCTTGAGAGCTATGGAATGATCAATGATGTAAATGATGTAAACATGAGGACAAGAAAACCGAATGCATATTCATAGCTGTAACAATGATGGTAGCTCATTACAATTGAAAGTGTATAATTTGTATGTTACGAATGTTATCGATATCAGTTTAAAAGGTGAAACTTACAAATAACTAAAAAAAAATAATGATGCGTAACTGTAAACTGTGATCATTGCTTTATGAGAGTTTGAGGTTTGTTAACTTTTCTTATTTCTTGACATAATAAATTAAAATATATTTTTCTCTCACATCAATTCAAGTCAGGTACACTAGCTTCCATTTCAAATATTTCAGAAACTAGTTATTACAGTTACAATGTTTAAAATATCCTTACCTTGATTTAGCATATTTTCTTTCCCACAAGAATCTGTTAATTGTTTGTGAAGAACACTACAAGTTGTCTCACTATTGTATTTCTTCCTCCATGAAATGAGCAGTTGTGAGATCGCTTCCGTCCGACAAGCAGAACAGATTGTCCGGATATTGAAAGGTTTCACCTCAGTGCGACCTCCCGCCTGTTTCTAACCACTCATTAGTGTTCTTTTTGGATACCAGCTTAAACAGGTGAGATGTATAAAACAAATAATTAATGATATAAAATGTTCCATATGTAAGAGACAACAAAGATGTTTTAATGCTGAATGTTTTTTATCAATATAAACACTATTGAAAAGTCTTATGGCTGCGCAATCCAAATGATACAGAATATCCTACATAGAAGTGACATAAATAAAATTAATACCCACAATTATGTTTTTGAGCATGTAAATATTAGTGTCTTACATGACCACATATAGCATTATTCACCAGCTGGAACTTTTTTAAATAACATAGTTGTTGTGTACAACAAACTAACCATGTTTCCTCTCTTAAACAAGTGTCTTTGTATATATGCAGTGATGATATATTACTTACATTTACACAGAAATATTAAACTTCACTTCACATCATTTATGGGCCTAAAAGAGAAAAATAGCACATTATACACATATTGTTTTGCTGTTTAAAGGGGTAAAGTCAGTAGCTGTAGTGGAAGGTAGTCTTTCTTTTTAACATTCCTTTTAGCCAACATTAGCTGTTACAGTAATTGTTGGCATCTACTCTCTTTGAATATTCATTGTGCCAGTCAATTAATGTCAGATAGATAGTACTGATCTCACATCTCTTTATCACATCCATTGAAAATATCAGTTATACATTAGCTAATGTCCTTTGTATTTACATGTTTACATTAAATATTCACCTTCTTCATACAGCTGCTCTTGCAGGTCTGTGCGGCCAGCTGCTTTTAAAGCCTCTCCCAGTACTCTGTATGTGGCTTTACTTCCATTGTTCTGTTTCCAAGTCTTCAACATCTGATAAACAATTTCCTTGTGTCCATCGTTGGTAAAATCTCTAACAAGAATGTTAAACTTTGACTCAACTATTCCAAGATTGCGACCTACATCTTTCCAAATTGCTGGAATTGTTTGTGACAAAATCTGTAACAAATTATAAGGAGGCTTTGCTTACTGAGTGTAACTTCAAAGATTGATCAGGTCTCCATTTAAGGCCCCTGTGTAATGTCAAATCCTGTAACAGAGTGTAATGTATTTTCAGTATTTTATTAAAAAAAAAGCTACACAAACTGATTGCCCTGATACACAATCATGTATGCATGTTACAAATATGCTGCAATAGAAGAAAGATTGTTACTGCTCCAACTTTACCCTCAAAGCGGCATTTGTTACTTCTGAAGATTCATTACATCTTGTCTGCTTGTCTGAGTGGGGTGCTGCCAGTCTCTGCAATGAGATATGAGTTAAGTTTGTTTATGATAAGATTACTAAAGTTTTCGAAGAAAGTGTATGACCAAATTTAATAGTCATTTTTATAAACAGTCTGATACCTTAGTTTGTTTTTAAGGCATCTCATACCAAACATTATTTTTTATGAAATATACTTTCAAATAATAAATAGACTGAATGTTACCATCATAGAGGTATCTGTGTCTGCAGGTGTAGATTCTTTGTGTCTGTTCTTCGAGGGTTGGGATGCTACCAACACTTACTGCAATCAAGTGTGTTGTATTGAGTCACACACAATTGTTAGGGATATATTTACAAAATATTGACATCTAGGATGAAAAGCACTTTACAAAATTCACTTGTGTAAAATGCCTGGTCCGCTTAGAATTAATAGTACTAACTATTAAAAAGCTAATTTATAGGGGTCAAACTGCTGCAAACATATTAAAATGGCACCACTGATAAAAACAGATGCCCCTCACAATCTAGCAGTTGGAGAAACAGTCCAGACTACTTTAAACACACAAAGCAATTTTGCAACATTTTATTTCAATGTTAGCCTACCATTAAACATCCAGGGACAAAAGCAAGAATGTATGTAAAGATTAAAGGACAGTCATTACATTTAAACAGAGAGGCATACTGGAAATATAAAAGGTTAACTGCCACGGCCGAACAGGATAGATTAGGAATGATCATTACCTCTCTTGAAAATGACTAACAGTGGGCTAAAGTCTAGGCTGACGGCTCTACTGTAACTTAGTGTTAGACTCAAGTGTGGTTGTGGTATGATGTGAGTAATATTATTTTCATTAATGTATTTATAATTTGAGACATTTATTTATTTTGGGCAAATGCAGCCTAAAACAGCTCTATGTTATCAAAAGTGCAAACTTTCATTGCATGAAAACATTGATGTGTTGGTTAAATTACAGAAGAATGACATAAAAGTTTCATGCAAATTATCCTCAAGGTGACAAGAGTTACGTAAGTTATACCAATGGTCAAATAAGCAGCATGCTGAAATGGATAAGGACAAATGTAGGTTACATAACTATTTACAAACCTTGTATGGGACTCGCAATTCAATTGTTTCCTCCTGAGTAGCTTTGAAGTAAAACGTACAATCTTCTTCTCTAACTTTATCAAAGGAAAACGGGCACGAATCTTCTATAGGCATCGCTATTTTCCTGAATGAAATTTCCTGCGACAAAGGAAAATTGATATGTTTCTACCAAGTGCATGTTTCATATTTTAGGGTATATTACATGCAATACCAAGACTGGCAAAGCTCTGAAACAAACTTTAAAGGCGCGTTTACACGACAAGACAAAATCGTCTACAATTTTGTCGGTAATTGTAAACGGCTACTCTTGTCATAAGGAATTCGTCCACGACAAAATCGTCCATGATTTCTTTAATTCCGCATAAGACTTGATCGCAGCGTGTGAATGGAATCTCTCTTAACATTTGTCTCGCGACAAGATTTTGAGTTGTAGAGCAAAGTTGAGCACTGTTCAACTTCTGTCACAATTTCCACCGGATGGTTTAGCGACCAGTGACTACAAAATGCCTGAATTTAGCAACTCAAGGACGTGAATAAATGTGCGATAAAAGACGATGAGCTGAAGGGAGTCAGGAATATTCTTAACTTCTATTAAGATTACTTGTGACCAAGATAACAAAATTAAGTTTTAAGTTTTGTGCTTGATCATTCTCACAAACTTAAAAAAGAGAATTGCGCGTGGATGGTCACTGTTCAAGTGATTCATTGTATGGTTGCAATTATTTCAAATTATTTCATATTTGGATCCACCTTATTAAGTATAAGAACCCTTTTTGTTAGGTCAAATCTTATTTGAGGTCACCATGCATTTGCAGTGTGATACCTTGTGAATAAACATTGTCTCTAAAGTAACCCTTGAATAAATGTTCTCAAAAAATGTAAGGAACCCCTATGCCTATTGGTTTGCTGGCGTACACTTGTTATCCTTCTGCCAGATTTCCTGAAGTATCTATCACCTGTAGCAGATAGTGAAATCTTCGATGCTGATTGGGATAAAAAGATCGTATGATTTAATGCTATTATGCAATATCAGTTACTCATTAGGACATACAAACTTGGAGATGAATTATTTCCTTTCTCTCTACAGTATTTTGTATTTTAGTGAGCTGGCAAATTGCAATATTTTGATACGGATAACCCGTAACATGCCTTTGCTTCTGGCACCTGTACCCCCAAGAATTCCCTGCCACAACCATATATATAACATCAAATGCTCATATTTATCGCATACGACAATGGTGTCGTGTAAATGACAAGTTGTTCAAATGGAACAATTTCTCTGTACGTGATAAATCGTGCACGACTCAAGACAACCGATTTCGATTCAGCGCTTCTTGTAATATGCTCAACTTTGCGCTTCAAGTTGCTCACGATTCAGTTTCTACGAAAAGTCTATTCACATGCCACGATTTTGTCGCGCACGGCTATCGTGCACAACAAATCGTGAGGAAATTTGTGTCGTGTAAATGCACTTTAATGTATGCTTCTCTTCCTCAAGACCAACAACTCTGGTTAAATTAAATATAGAACAAGAGCCTAACACACACTATGGTTCCTTGCTCGATGCAATATCAAAGTGTTGTATGTCATCAGCCATATAATGATATTTATACCCACATGTACCAGCTATTAACCAATAACTGCATTCCAAGTTTAGATATAATCTAATTTAGGGTTTGAGGAGTTATTGCAATGTTGGTCCCTCCCAAAAAAAATTGTGCACTTACATGGTCCCAAATATTAGGGCCAAACAAAGTGACTTCAAAATATCCTGCCCCAAAAAATTGTACCCCAAAACATGTTGGCCCAAATTTTCCCAAAATATTGAGCCTCACAAATTCAGGCCCAAACAATGTGTCCTTATATGCATTTGAGATGGAAATAAATTGAGCCCACCCGGCGCAATAATAGGCACACAATTGTTTGGGCCCAGATAGCTCCAACAGATTTGGGCCTACGTATACCCACTATTAACCAACTACTGTATACCAAGTTTGGCTACAATCAGTCTTGTGGTTGCAAAGTTAATGCAATGTAAATATGGTGGACCCAAAAATATTGGGCCCACAAAATCGGGCCCAAAGAATTTGTCCCAAATGCATTTGCGGTGGAAACAAAATTTGGGCCCACTCAGCCCATAAATAGGGCAGGAATATGTTTGGGTCCAGATTGTCCGCAAAAAATTAGGTCTACATGTACCAGTTATTAACCAACAACTGTATGCCAAGTTTGGTGACAATCTAACTTAACGTTGCAGAATTATTGCAATGTAAAGATGTTTACTTTTAACCCATAACCTTACTATACATTAAAATGACAACCAATTTTGATATTTTGATTTATGTAAGAACATTTAAATACAGATAAACAAGTGACCGATGCTACCATAATTAACATACATGTTCCTATATCAGCAAATTAAACGGGGCTCTCCTACATTCTAGTCGAGGGTGTAGTTACATAGGTCTCAACATTAAACAATTACTGAATCAAAGTAGGACAAATAACGTGAAATCGAAGTGCTAACAAGCATGCGAACGTGTCAGATGAATTTGCATCACATGTGCTGGATGAATGACTGAAATGTTCACTTACAATACCGTACAATAACACCGAACGATAAAATAAAGCACTAGTTAAGGTGCTAAAACATCTTTCTTACTAATGTTCCAACGATCTCTTCATATTTATTAATACTTACGAACATGCTTATGGTAGTCAACTCATGCTACCACTACATTGGATTCTTATAATGTCCGACAAGAACCTAATTACCTTTGGGTTTGTGTCTTCAGTGCATTTCCAAGACTCTGGCCGTATCTTTTCAAGTAATATCTTCAAAGGTAATTGTCCCTCTTTAAAAAAGGGGAATGGTTTTTCTTGCAAGATTTTCATATCATTCTTCTCAATTATCTTGAAGGAAAAATCAAACAAAGTACTGAAAAACTCATATAGAAAAGCAGGATATGCATGTGAAAATACATTACAATCTGAATGTCTAGATATGGTGTTTATGGATCTATTTCTTTTTCATTACATTCCTACACAATGAGCTGGATAAATGTTTATCATTGTTTGTGTATCATTGCTAGTCAAGGATGAGTTTTACTTGGAACAGGGACTAGTTCCAAGGCCTTTGGGAAAAAATGTAACATGTAAGAATTAGGAATTTATTAACAATCTCTATCACATTAGCATGCCAACCTCTCAGATGTATTTACCAAACATGCAATTCAATCAATAACCATAGACAAATAGAAAAAGACATGGTCAACAATCCCCCTTAGTTTCGAAATACTAGCATGGCCATTTACTAAATATGTGTGCATGTTTATTGCAGACGACAGTTACTTATCAAAATCTCAGGGAAATTTTTGCTATCTTCAAGCAGTTTGACTCCTGACTTTTACAATTACAATTCTTTCTATTGCTGGTAGCATCTGGTCAAAACATTTATGAAATCACATAGTTGAAGACTACAACTAAACCACTGAGCAAAAACAGTGAGATCATCATAACCATGTTCTTTTAAAGAACATCAATGTCTTCACTATCCCTTCACCCTACATTCTTAGTTTACAAAATGATTAGCTCAAAGTATATCTTGATGATGACAATTATTACATGTAACTCACCTCTTTTTTACCTGGTAAGTCAATATAGTATCCAAGTTCCATATGTATACAGTTGGTAGGCGGATCTACAGGTAGCTGGCTACAAGCAGCATAGACCTGGATCTTCTTAAATTCAACATCTCTATCATCAATCTGACATGTTTCCCATGAAAAGCTTTCAACCCAGATTATGCAGTTTGTTTCATTCAGTTGATACAAAGCATTTTGTTTTGGTCTCCACTTCGGCTGAGTCCCTACCAAAGTAAAACAATTGCTGAATCAGAAAGTTGGTACTATCATTTTCTTCTGTTTTCATTTCAAGATGCCATATCACCATAGAAGTTGAACTAGGAGGAATGCTATCACAGTGCATCGCCGTGTGTTTAGGCCGTGAAGCCTTGACATAGTGAAGGCGCTTTGCGTCGTACACCAAAAAGCCAGATCATTTGTACGTCTTCATACAAACATTGAGCATTCGACTTTGAAACTGAATTTGATTTTACCCGCTTTTTCGAAAGAGTAGGAGAACTTTGAACAACTAAGACATGTTATGGCAACCAGAGTGGTAAGAACTATACTCTTGACTTAAGTAACAACTTTGAAAAAAAATGTCCCTGTCTCTAATGACTAGAGTATAAGTGGAGTGTAGTTGTGCAACTTTTAATGTCTGCAAAGTGTAATTTCCGTTATCTGAGAGGTAACTGGCAAAACATTTCTTGCTTGTATTATTTGAGTGCTCCACTCATATAGTGTCATAGTTACCCCTGGAAAATGCCATAAAAAAGCAACCCTTTCTCCTTCAAACCCCCGTCCCACACACACCTACTTTTGTGTAATACTTCCATATTATTCTGTGCAAGCAGTTCTCATTTTAATGTTAATGTTGCAAAGTTGGTAGTAGTTTATGTAGACTAACAGATCCCACCTTATGAAGTGAGAGAGCTAAAAGTTTGATTCATGTTTACATTAAGACAGTCTTCAAAGAATAAGATGCTAGCAAGAGTATTGGCTTGGGTGTGTCGTTTTGCCTCAAGGCTTTGTCCGATCATGGTAAGTGAATATAATTAGGTCTTAAAATCATAGTTGAGTAAATGTAGGCAAATGGTTTATAAGAAGATACCAGAACATACCTGGCTAGGCTGATTAGGTTCTAGCCTACCTCAAAACTCAGATTACTATTATTACTGGCTATGTCTATACTGCTTATGACCTTTTGCCAAATTTACGGTGTTGGGAATATGTCTATTTTCCTAATTGAATTGTTAGTGATAACCCAGGATATCATAACCGTCATCTCATGTTATTCTTGCATGTGGGTATATCTTAAGGGATACAGTTTTAAGTAAAATGAGGTGGTGATGTTTTCATTAGGTTTTAGTCATTTCACATCGGAAAGGATAGCCGTAGCCGGTGTAGAGCCTAGGCTAAACCGTATCCAGGGTCCAGTTAATAACAATACAGCAGCTAAGCAGACGACACTATAGTTAGTTGATTCCTATGTAATTGCTTCTACTATCGCTTCCTAAGAATTACCTGTGAAACTGAGTCCACTGCCACATTTTTGACATTTTTGGCACCCAAATGCGGCACACGAAGACGTAGTGTTTGTATTACGAGCCGGTACTGTACAAGCAAAGCGCCACCAGTAGGATGGGTGGCTTCAGTATATGTCGCATGACCTCATTCTCCCTACTTCAAATTCTATGCATATAACACACTGTAACGTTATCCTAACAAAGTCTTAACACTGCCAACTAGTAAGATTGAAATCACTGCAACATTCTTATTTGCTATGAAGGTCAGTAATGTTACTACAGAAAAAGCCTATGTCTCAGGAACTCAATTCCTCCAAAAAGTTTTCGTCCTGTAATAAGAGCTTGCCTTTCGATCGAACACCAATTGTGTTAATTATATGACCTACTTTACTAGTGTAGTTGTAAATATGCTATTGTATCACTGCCTATATTGTGTGAATGTTCTACACAATACACTTGGCAGTTGGCCAAATGTACAAGCTTTGCTGTTTATACAGGGGGGCCCGCTCTGCCCTTTGAAACAATTTTCAATGCTCAGCCACTCTTTCATTCGCCTTTGTACTTCCCTACTCGCCCCTACTCCGTAGTGCATGCCTCCTTGTTTTGACCTTGTAGCGATCCCAACAACCAACTCTTCAAAAATCCCTGTATCAACAGTGTGCATCTCTCTTAATATCACACAGTTCTGTACTACTGCAAGTACATAGGCCTGTTCAAACTACAGATTTTCAACTACACATGGGCAAATCCTCAAAACCTGACGGTACACTTATCTTGAGCACTTTGCAGTGTTTGAAAACAACCAGCTCCACAAACATTTTACGCAAAGTTGATTAAAAACAATCAAACTTCAATGGCTACTTTTGACAATGCACGAAGTACAGTAGCTTACACACGAACATTGCGCCCAAAAAAACTGACTGAAGCATGTGGTCAAAGGGACCGCGAAAACAACAAACAAGCTACTGTGGTATGAAAGCACATTTTATATTAGCAACTCTCAATGCCGAGAGAACAAACAAATCCTTTTCAGTATCAGAGATGTAGCTTTCCACTAAATTCATAGATTGTCTCAATTCATACCATTTTCTGATCAAAACAATGATTAAAATATTACCGCGATAGTCTCTGAAACAAGTGCATCTTCGTACCATGAGCACTTGTTGTCGAAACGTAGTACTGTATGTGACAACAAGGCCTAACTTTGTGATATTTGATAGCCTATACCACAGACTTCGCTATCTCTCTACACAATGAAGAGTAATGTTCCAAGTAGTTGCATACAATGTGTTCATTGAGCACTACATATGCAAGAATATCTGCAGACAATGGGTAAGTCACTACTAGCCAATCAATCACAGGATATTGGAAAAGCATCCTTGACTATGATTAGCATGACAATCTCTGTAATGGAAATGTTGTTAACCCTGTACCGCGTTTTATTGTTATGATTTATTTGTTTTCAAACAAATTCAAACATTTCTAGCATTGGAAGAAATTTTGGTTCTTTAGAGAACACATTGTGTATTTTTGAGAAAAGAAAAGAAAGCTGTTCATTAAAATATACATGTATTCTTTTTATGTTTCGTATAGGCCTAGTTGTGAGTGTGTACTTGCTTTTGTTTAACTTTTAAAAAAAAGGTGTAATTTCACGAGTTTGCGTCTCTGGCAAAAATATTGCGTTCCGGAGGCAGAATCCTGCATTGGTAACAATGATGGGAGGTATTAACATTTATGGTGTGATAAGTGTTGTAGCCTGATTAGTTCTGAAAGGAGTCAGCATTGATACAGTGTTCAAGTTTATTAAAGACATTCAGTATGAGATTAATTTAGGTGTGCCACAATAGTTCATGTTTTAAAAAGGTAAAATCGACCCATCCTACGTAGAAGAAGGGGCGTTACATAAGCCAGAAACGAGTCCTGCCCCAGTTTTCTTGACCCCATCGACAGGTTCCTGGTGGTGGGCTCTGGTGAGTGAGTTAAGATGACTGCGTACACAATGGCTCAAAAAGTGACGTTACAGCAAGTATATTTGCTGTGATCACCTCTCTATGTACCAAAGAATACATGCTATGAAGACTGTTATATACAAATAAGACTTTAAAAAGTAACATAGCCAAATATTTTCAATCAATGACAGGTGAGCACCAAACACACATTTGTGGCAATTGCTACATACCAGTAACCGATAAAATATTCTCATGTGGGTGGTTACTTTTTTCATTTTAAGTTACCCCAAACATAAGGTAAGATGTACCTTGAGCATGGTGACTGCTGTACACCAGAGCTTTGCATTCAACAGGGTTCTTCAACTTGAGACAGTGAGGCAGAGTGAGCTTTGCACGATGATGCAACTTTAAGTTATCTGGAAGCAGTTCCACTACCACTGTTGAGTTACTGGCAAATGATGATGTAGACTCTTCTTGGATATAGTTTGAAATGATTTTCATCTCGATCAAGCATTTCCCGTCAATAGCACCAGGAGGAATATCAAGTCTAACACCAGTCCCTGGTATCTCTAGAATTCTACCTTCTTTGTCAACCACTGCTTGTACACTAAGAGCCGTTTTTGCATAAGAATCTTTTGATAATAATGCAAAGAAAGAAATATGTTATGTAAACAACTGGCAGATTAGGACTTAAAAATCCTCAACTCCATCAATGCTTAGTTTATAGCTAGTACATCTGCCAGTGCTCTCCCATAGTACAATCCCCTCATTGGAGTCAAAGAACACTGTGATTTTAAGTATGTTTGCTGTTCCTAGCTCCATGTCCTTTGCTCCGTGGTCCATTGCTCAATGTCAGTACTATTTGACCTTGCTTAGAAACAATATGTTTCCTGTGAGCTGCTCCTTTTCCCATATTGGAAGCAGTTACTTCAAAACGCAAAGGTAATAAACATGTGTGTTTAGCTTTAGGGTTTTCAGTCATCATGTACAGGAGAGATTCACATTATCTATGAGCAGGACTTCAGATATTGTATTTTCAGATATCACCCTGCATCAGATGCTGATATACTTGGTCATTCCGACAACATACTATAATATCTGTGAAATTGTGAACAATACCATTTAAATAAAATACAGTGCTTCATGTAAGCAGTCTCAGTTCCTGTCTCTGTGAGTCTCAATAAACTGATACAGCTAAAAACATTCTCATCTCGTATAGATCTTTACTTAGATCATGATACCAATGTACACATTCCCAACGTATCTTAAAACTAGGCAGATAGCTGTGTATCAATGTTTTTATATTAACTTTAGGATTCTAACACATGATGAGTTCATTCACTATACTGTCATATCATTAAAGGTTTAGTATGATTAACATTTCACATACATACTCTTCATATCCTTGTACCACCAAACGGTTTGAAAATCTATAAGCTGACCAACATTTACGGCAAATTTTTGATAGATTTCATTTCTACTGTAGTGATGTCCGTATTGATAGTTACTTTTTATAAGTAGTAGCTTGTGAGACACCCTTCAAAGATGGACACATAACTGTTTAAAAACAGTGAGACCAAATGAATATCTCAGAATACTGCCAAATATCTCACTTGCATATAAATGTTTACATGATTGTTGTTGCAATTAACATAATAATCTCACACCTCTTTCAATGCTTTGTTGACAGAAGTCATGTATAAGGAGAACTAAATTAATATTCATTTTGTTTCAAACATATCAACATTATATAACATAGTCAGAAAATTAAAGTTATACATGACATAACACAGGTTGTAGGCTGTATCATAGAATGCTCCTTTCAAGGGGAATAACCTGCATATGGATTTGGTATGTTTTTATGCAGTTCTAACATCGTGTTATAAGAAGTTATCATTAGGCTCCTATACAACTTAATGTTATTTACAGCTGCTTGCTAAATGACAATCTGACGATATGCTTTACTTCTTATACTTCCATGGAAAATTGCTTCTAGACATACATAAGTTTATTGCAGCATAAGTAAGTTTTTATAAGTAATGTTAATTGTTATTTCTATGTTAATTTCCTTTTTATATTGTATTTGGCTATGGAATTTACATCTGTATAGTGTAAATACAAACCAAGAAATACATAATCTCCCTTACTGATCCCATGTTTTGTTGTCTTTGACTTACCTGACGTTGTACCACCTTGTTCCCTATTGAGAAGATAATCGGACAGTTCCTTTCGATTAGTTGCTATTAGAGCATCTCTCAGTGTTTTGTTTGTTGCTTTCATCCCACGTTTCCGTTTCCATAATAGCAACATGTGGTACACCACTTGCTTTTGTCCCTTTCTTCTGTTATCTGCCTCTATGTTGTCAAGCTCTGTCTCAGCAAGCTTCAGATTTCTTCCCACATCTCGCCATTCTTTGAACAAATTTCCTGACAAGTCCTTGAAATAACCAGAAACCAAAAATGTTTCATCGTTCTGATGCTATTTCACGATGCCAATTGAAATTGAGCTAATCCATATAAGAACCTCAGTAGACGGTCAAAAACTAGAACACTAATGAGGCAAATGCTCATATTAAATAGTTTTAATGAATGTGAGTTGTGTAATTGACAGTTTAAGGGGCTAATGTAATGGTTTAATTCTGCCCCACCCATTCATTAATATGCTTGACTTAAGCTATCATTATCCATGGACACAGCAGCAATTTTGTGTGAAAAGTGTGACTTTGACACAAATAGACACAGAATAGACAGAGATGCCGCACATTTGTCACGTAGGTGTTTACTGGAAAAAGAGTGGAAAACTCAGAAAAATGGTTGACACAGGAATCTGTAAAAATGCAGAAAATGTTGCAGAATCTCAATAATACTGATGTGCTTTTAGTATATGTTTGTTTAGAGTTAGAGTATCAGTTAAGACAGGTATTTCAGGTGGAAGCTATTTAATGCATCTTGGTTGACAGACGTTTTCCACACAGAGCATATGTTGCAAAATTAATTACAAATACCGCAGATTCATGTGGGGACAAAATTGGGAAGCCATTATATCATTAAGGTCAATCCCAACAAACCAAACATAGTTCCTAGCAAAATTCTGAAACTTACTATGATTCCATTATTGTGTTATATGTTTTGTGGGACAACAAACTAAAGCAACATTCTTTTTTTCAAGAGTACAATCCAAGCTGTCTAGACCGTTGCAGTTTCATGGTAAAATCAAGCCTTTAATGCCAGGTACGAAATATATCAGACACTTACAAGCTACCAATACCCGTTAGCCCAGTCTGTAACATTATTGTTCAGTTAAGTATGTCAGTGGCTCCTGCAGCACTACACGTGGTTATTGATAATACGTCAGATGCACACCATCCTTCTTTACACCTTCAATACTATGCTAAGATCAGCAAGCATGTAACATAGGTACTGCAAGACTGTGGTTGACATTTAGGTGTAACCTTATGTGAGTGTTTCAGGCATCAAAATATGGCAAAATGCCTCAAAATTGGTTTCTGAAATGATTTTTGGCTACAAAAATAAATAGCTTTTTCAAACAACTTCATTTACTATCTACTGGTAAACTTTCAAAAGAGTTTTCCAATCTGGTAGCAGAAGCACAGAAACATGTTGCCAGTAAGCATCACAATATTTCAAGTATTGAGATACATAGTGACAAAAAATCCTGTCTACCATTTGAATAATTGATTTCATTTCAACAATTTAATATTAAACACAAACACATAAAAACTACTAACGATACAAACATGCCAAATATGAAAGATAAAAAACATGTACGTGGCCATGTTAATAATTTTTACGATATGCCTCACCTATTAATTAATATGCTATGAAATTGCTTCTTAAAACAATAGGAAGCATATATATGTATAATTTTTGATAATGTGTGGGATGTTTTTATTGTTAAATTGGGAACAACACGCAAACCGAATTTAGCAATTATAACTTTCAGTAATGTCTAAATGTCGGTCTGTAATCACGTAGTGAAAAAAAGCAAGTTATCAGTCACGACTCTTTCAATATAGGAACCAGTTGTATCAGTCAGAAGTCACAGATTTAGAGAGATATTCAAAAGTCATGAATCCTACTTGGAAGTTCTCACTCACTAATACTTACCTGCAAAGTTTCATTTGTTACTTCTTCACTATCTATTGTCTTTGCTTGAGCTCCTGCTGGGATCCCTTCGGCTTCTCCTCTAATTGCTTGATGAGATGGTAAAGAAGGATTCTGTGAGAAAGAAATGGAAAAGGAGATAGTTGAGAACCAGAAAGCTCATATGATTCATATGTAGGGCAAATGTTTAGCTGGTTGATGGAACATTATTTTTGTATAGTATGTCACTGAGTATGTAGTCATTATGCAATGTAAAGGAATTTTCAAGCATAATTTTTTTATAACTATGTAGATTCATTACACATAAATCAGCTGATCCTGAGCACAACTTCTTAATAGATTGACAAACAGAATGTCATTAGCTACACAGTTTGTTATAAATAATGAAACCACAATTATCTTGATGATGCTTGCACTTATTTCTATTTCACATGCAGAGTGTAATGGTCCGCAACTGAAGTCTAGCTTAATGAGACTCTGCATATGTGTCTAGTAAAGGCTTATGTGTGAATAAAAGTTCTTGAGTTTCAGTGAACTTGAATTTCAGTGAAATGTTAAATATTTTTCAGACATCATTATTCTTCTATATGATGTGAATATTATTTTTGTATCACTAACTGTTAACATTTAATATTAAACCAGTATAAGTAGGTGGTAATGTGAAATTTGTTGTTATCAGTTGGAACAATTGACTTACTGAGACACACTTATTCAGAGACCTCACCACAGTGACAAAACAGCATTAGCCCTTTAACCAGTTGAATGTCTACCTCAGTCCTTATTGTAATTTTAAACTATATATATATCAAATTGAAGAAGTCATCTTCCAAAAAAGCGCCAAGTTATGAGCCAAATCAAACGAATAAACGTGCGTACACATGCTAGTTTGCTTCATCATTACATGTTTACGAACGTGCCATGTAATAGACACACATATCAACATGCATTCTAATAGTATTTGGGCATTTTCTTCGCCCAATTGAGGTACTGTAACAAATCAATTCTTCCATGAATTCATCACACAATAATGAAGATATTCAGAGAACAAACAATGTGAAACTTTATCTATCTAAAAACATATTCTAAAATGTTGGCAAAAGATCTCATCTCAAAATCATGTCCTTCACTTGAGATATGGTTGATAGTATGTCATCTATTTTGACCAGCTAACCTCATGTCATCATGGCAGATTTTCTGTAAAAGCTTTACATTTTGCATTATCTAATCTTTTCGATTTATCCTTGAAATGTGATACCTTTGTGATGTTTGCTTAGCAGTCTTCTGTATGTTTATAATTTTCCCAGGAGGCAGCTCTGTCCATAATTTATTTAAGTATTATAAGGCAAAACAAAATCATTTACAGCTCAATTCTCATAATGACATCATTAGCTATTATAAAACTTACTGGTTTATATATTTACGAGTGACCCGCTTACCTGTCTCCCCACAACCTTAGCACCGCATTCTACCGTGTCTAGTATGCCCTGGTAATCTTTTAACACTGTGCACCCTCACTGACCCCCAGTGACCTCCTTCTTATGAGACCACTTCCTTTCCTAAGTGGCCCCTGACGCGACCTCGGGGGGGGGGGTGGCGGGTACAACCCGCCACTTGCCGAGCTCGCCGAGAAGGAAAAAAATTTACACTAACAACTTGGTATACCAAAAAAAAAGAGGAAACAACACTCACCGATAGACAAGTAGCCGCAGGCGACCCCGTGGGTGGCGATGTCTATCGACGAGAACGCTAGGAGTCAAGAGTCAGGTCGAACGACCGCTCCTCCATCCGGCTGCGTCCCACCTCCCTCGGGGGAGGGTGGCGGGAAATGGAGACAGATAAGCGGGTCACTCGTAAATATATAAACCAGTAAGTTTTATAATATTTACTTCGCTCCCCGCTTACCTGCCTCCCAACAACCTTAGCACCGAGTGGCACTGCCCGATGGTGGGAGGCCCGAGGGGTGGGACCTAGGACCACCCGGACCTCGCATCACAGAGCGACCAAATGCTGACTCGGCCTGTAGAGTGTCCGACAAGTAACAGGCGACGAAAGTGGTTGGAGTTTTCCAAGCCGCCGCCTTGAGTATGTCTTCCACTGGTATTCCTGCAAAACAGGGCTGTCGAAGTAGCGACACCCCTGATATCGTGGGCCCTTGGTCTGCCTGGCCCTGTCGCAAAAGGGCGGATGATTTCTACGAGCCAGCGAGACAAGGTATCTTTCGAGGCCGCTAAGTAAGGCGCTCGAGGTAGGATGAAGAGGGAAGTCGAAGTACCTCTGAGTTCTTCCGTCCTGTGTAGATACCATTTAAGTGCTCTAACGGGACACCACAGTCTGTCCTCGGGAATCGAGGAGGAGGTCTTAATCTCCGGGATAAAGATGTCCCCCGGGAGGAAGTCCAGGACCTGGTTCTTAGCGATGAAAGATGGGTCTGGAACTATCCGTACCCCCTGGTTTTCGAACCGAATGTGGTTCCTTTTAGTGGAAAGAGCATGAAGGCAACTTCTCCGTCTTGCCGAGGCTAGGGCGATGAGGAATAGAATCTTCTTGGTGAGTACCGCTAGGGAGGCTCTTGCCATCGGTTCGTAAGGCGCCTTAGTCAAGGCGTGTAGTGTGGCTGAGAGTCCCCAGGAGGGGGCGAGGCGTCGGACTCGTGGGCGTTTGTTTGCCATTCCCCTGAGTAGTTGGGCAATCTCTCCGTTGTTGCCTGGCGTTGAGCCGTCGGGGAACCCCTGGTGGATGGCGGCAATGGCCGAGCGGTAATTCCTGATCGTCGAAACCTGCTAGCCTTCTTGGAATAACGTGAGCAGGAAGTCGGCTATTGAGGTTAGAGAGGCGTTGGTAGGCAGAGCCTGTCTTGTCTGGCACCATGTCCCGAATCTCCGTAGGCGGGAATCCTAAGTAGCCATGGTAGATCTTCTTCTGGCGTCGGCTGCCAACGCGGCAGCCGCCTCTGAAAGTCCTCTCTGTCTGAGGGAAGATCTGACAACTTCCAGGCAACTAACTGAAGCCCCTTGATGTCTGGATGAGCTAGCGTCCCCCGTCTCTGGGACAGCAGATGGGGTGTGTCCGGAAGGATCGCTGGTGTGTCTGCGAGGAGTTGGAGGATTTCCCCGAACCAGGGTCTGCGTGGCCAGAAGGGAGCTACCAGGATGAACCTGCCCCTGGAAGACCTGATTTTCCTCAGTACCTGGCTAAACATGCAGAGGGGTGGAAACAGGTAGGCGTCCGTCCCATGACAGGGACATGGCGTCTACGTGGAAGGCCTGTGGGTGGAATCCCCTGGAGCAGAAGGTGGGCAGTTTGTTGTTGCCCCATCTCGCAAACAGGTCTATCAAGGGTTTGCCGAACCTGAGGAATATCCTGTCGCAAGTTCTTTGTGAGAGGGTCCATTCGTTGGGGTCGAGCTGTCCCCTGGACAGAGCATCGGCCATCACGTTGTCCTTTCCGGCTATGTGTGAGGCCCATAGGACCATGCCGGATTCTGTGGCCGTGGTGAGGACCTCCCATGCCAGACGGCACAACTTGTCTGATCTTGTGCCACCCTGCCTGTTGATGTAGGCTACCACCATCGTGTTGTCTGAGAAGATGGTGACCCGGGTGTTCTGGACTTGGGTGTGGAAGGCTTCCAGAGCCTGTTTTACTGCCAGCATCTCGAGGACGTTGATGTGGAAAGACTGTTCTTGTACTGACCATGTTCCCCAGGCCGTGCGATTGCCCCAGTGGGCGCCCCATCCTGAGAGCGAGGCGTCGGTTGTGATTGAGGTCATCGGAAGGTTGCAGGTGAAGGGAACTCCCTGGTTCCAAAGCCCCGGTGTGTTCCACCATTGTAGGTGTTTGGTGGCTTCTTCCGATTTGCTGATCGGTGTGGTCATGAGCAGATCGTTGGGGCCTGGGAACTTCTGAAGGTGTAACTGCAGCGGGCGCATGTGCAACCTGCAGAGGCTGACGAGGTCGACCATGCTTGCCATGAGTCCTAGGGCTCGGAGCCAGGTACGGGATGGTGAGGTCTGATTGGTCAGGATGTGGTTCGTGGTACCCACGACCGTGTCGATCCTCTCCTGCGACGGTTTGACAACCTCGGTTGTAAAATCGATTGTCGCCCCCAGGAACTGGATGGTCTGGGTGGGGGTCAGTCGAGACTTCTCCTCGTTGACTATCCACCCCAGCTCTTGGAGGGTACTGACCGTCTTGAAGACGTTGTCTGCTGCTTCCGACCTCGAGTTGCCCACTATCAGCCAGTCGTCGAGGTAAACGTAGAGGACAACTCCCCTTCTTCTTAGAAAGGAGACTGTGGCTCCCGCCACTCTGGTGAAAACCCTTGGGGCGGTGGAGAGCCCGAACGGGAGCGCCCTGAAGAGGTAGTCCCTGCCGCCGTACTGGAAGGCTACGAATCGGCGATGTTCTCTGTTCATCGGAATGTGCAAGTAGGCGTCCTTTAAGTCTACGGTCGCCGCCCACATGCCCTTTCTGAGAAGGGGTAAGACAAGATGCAGGTTTTCCATGCGGAAACGTTTTGGTCTGACAAAGGTTTGGTTGGGGGGCTTGAGGTTGAGGATGGGACGCCAGGTTCCGTCCCGTTTTGGAGTTAGAAAGAATGACGACCGGAAGAGGGGTCCCGTCTCGCAATCTCGCCCTCGAGAGCCAATTTTTGGACGGGGTCTGTAGGTGTTGGTGTTCGCCTTCCTCCGCCCCCGAAGGGTGGGCTGGAGGTGAATTCTATTTTGTAGCCGTTTGCGATAGTATCCAACACCCACTTGTCCCCGGTGATAGTTTCCCATTGCTGGGAAAAGTTTGAAGTCTCCCCCCCACCAGCGATTTTTCAGCGGTAAGGTGGGCACCCCTAGGGCCGAGCGGCGAACGACGGTCTGGAGGAGCGGTCGTTGTCACGTCTGGTGGTTGATGGCGGAGCTCTGTTTGTTCCCTGTGCTACCCATGGACGTGAAGGCCGCGAGGGCCGGTTGAAAGAACCGCGACTCCTGCCCCATGGGGCACCTCTTCCTGGTTGTCTGGAGGGTTGATTTCTGCCCCTTGGGGGTCTACTTTCCCTCGATCGTTGGGGTCTCGTTTTGAATCTTTCCGACCGAAACTCTGACTTCGCGAGGGTTTCCCTCCGAGCAACTTCCTCTTGTAGTTTCTGCTGGAAATTCCCGGTGAAGAGATCGTCCCCGAGGGACGGGAGGGATAACATCGGAGTCTTGGCCTCGATTGAGGGCCACCGGATTGAAGAGACAACGTTCTCGCGTCGGGCTTTCACCGACCGGACTGCTACCCTGGCGAACTGGTCGTAGGCTAGTCGTACCAGTGGGCTCAACATGAGCAGAAGCTGGTCTGCCTCAGGTCTCGTGACCTGGCTCTCGTCTTGCAGGAGCTGCTGGTGGTAGCACATTAGGACTTCCGCCGTGAGCAAGAGTACGGAGGTGAACTTCATGCAGGAACGGGCTGCTGTGTCGAAATCAACCAGCAGGTCTTCCAGTTTACGTTGGTCCTGATGCTTGAAGATGTGGGAAGAGGACGAAGACGAAGCTCCCTGGTCTGCCCGCAGCTTTTCTCTTGCTTCTTGAGGGATGGAAGGGCACTTGAATAATTCCTTCCACACTTCCTCCGGGACTCTGACGGCCCGTTCCGCCTTCGCTGGGAATGCCGTCCATAGGCGTTTCTCTGCGATGGCTTCAAACCTGTCATAACAGGAGGGGTCTACTGGCATGGCGGCTTTTGGACGATGTGAAGCCTCTCCTGTTGAAGTGAGCTTGAGACTCGAGCTGGGCATTGTGGCTGAAGCTCTGGCTCGTCAAACCCCAGGTGCCCCCGGAAAATCTCCGCGGCTCGAGCTGTTAGTTCTGGAGGTAGTGTCCCTCCTGACATAGGGGGTTCTTCCTCTTCTGGGAAGCGAGGGTAACTCTCCTCTGTGGCTCCGAAGTCTGAGTGGTCGACTTCGTCGTCCAGGCCGGATAGGTTTGCTGATGCCCTGCAGTCCAGCACATCCTCGCCCCGGAAAGATCTTGGGGTCATCGCCGAACTTTCCGTGGGTCGCCCATGTTCCCCGGTGTCCTGGCCTGCTAGCCAGGTATCGATATGCTGCCACTGTGTCGGTGTGAATACGATGCAGACCAGACAAGGGTCTCTGCGACTGCAAGTCCTGCATTTAGGACATAGATCGTGGTCGTCCCACGCCCGACCCGGGCGGAACAGTGAACAATTCACACATTTAAGGTGGCTTCGAGACATGTCTGAAACACCCACGTTAAGGAGAGAATAACGGGAATAGTCTAACGTATAACAACGAACAACTATAGGAGGAAGTAGGGTGGGACGTAAGCTAACAGAGAGTAGAGTTACGTAACAGAAACATCGCGCCCCGCTAGGGGCTCGCGGCTTACAAAATACGCTACAAAAGTGAAACACTTCCGACACTTGGAAGCAAACACGTAACTTAACAAGAATGAATCGTAGATCTCTTAGAAAAAGGACGAAGCATGTATACAAGGGAGAGAGCCCCCCTAACCGCGAACGAGCGGAGAGGAACAAGGCTACGAAGTACGTCCCAAGTGAAACTTAGGGAGCGCACGTAGCGAACATGGAGAAACATGAAAATACACATCAATATATGAGTTCAAGGTTACTCCCGCCCTAAACATGAATAACAACAACGTAATCGAACCGCCTATCCCGCCTAGTATGGGATAGGGGTTCGTGGCTACAAACTACGCTACAAAAGTGAAACCAACACTAAAAAGCGTAAAAAGTAACGAAAGTACATGAAACAAGCAAAACATCTTAAGAGAAGTATAAGAGCTGAAAAACATGTACACAAGAAAACAAATGCCTATCCGCGTAAACAAGGCGGGAAAGGCAAACGAACGAAGTAGTTTCGCAGAACTACTACCTGAGAAAACAACGTTACGCTAACAAAAAACGAACGCATGGGCGAGAGTGCACACTAAAAAACAGCCCCTAAAACTCCCTTCCCTACAAGAAAAGGATACTTATCAGGCTGGAAAAGATTGTTGGAAGTCTAGAACTCCTATAAGGAACTTCTAGCGTAATAATCCAAGGTATCCGAGCGAATTTCGACGAAAATTATTCCCAATACGAAAAACGTGTAAGACACTTTTGAATGGTAGAATAAGAAGGCGGTCACTGGGGGTCAGTGAGGGTGCACAGTGTTAAAAGATTACCAGGGCATACTAGACACGGTAGAATGCGGTGCTAAGGTTGTGGGGAGACAGGTAAGGGGGGAGCGAAGTAAATCTGCTGTTTCCAGATGAATCGCAAAATATCATCACATTTGAAATTCCATATCCTCGTCATAAATATATGAGGATGTGGCTTTGTCCTGAAGTTTAAGGAATTTTCCAGCAAGCTTGTAACGCAAGTTCAGCCACCAAAATATCTGTTTAATCAATACAGGACAATTGTAACTAACTAGACATATTAGGAGTAGGACAGTTATAGAAAATGGTTAATGTAGGGAGTACTAAAGCTGTAGTACAAATATATAATGATAGTGTAACTACAAACATCACATCGGTTGACACCACATATCAAAGACATTTACACCATCTGGAAGATTAAGATTTGGGATTTCGCTGATTGGTATTTTGTGTACATATGGAATTTACTAGTTCTATAATGTTACTTTACTCCTCTTGATGTATTTGCATTGAAATACTTTGATTATTAATTTTTGTTGATTTCTTATTGATCATTTATGAAATTTAAAACACTTTGAAGTCTTTACATTACATTCTGTCACTGTTCTCCATTTGAATATAATGAACACAACCCACATAGATAAGCAATACTATTAGTGTCAGTTACCATAACACAACAATAAACACTGGATGACAACCACTGCCAATACAATGTCTGAAGTGTCAAAATTTACAGTTTTATAATCATTTGATCAACTTCTGCTGAGTAAGATACACCTCAAGTTTGCAGTATCATCTCCTTTAAACAGCCCATGTAATTTGCTTGATGTTTTTTTTCTCGAAATTTTCAAGCTCAAAGCAAAATTTTAAGTATTACCATGTATCCGATTCTTTCTTCATAGTATATCCATACCATTTCTCTGCAAAACAAGTTTTCCAATTAACGAGCCTTTTTTCTTTAGCAATTTGTTCATTTCATTCAAAAATTGTTTCTGATATCTTTACCTCTATTTCTTTTCAATCACTTCAACTCACATGTAAGTTGATGGTCAAACAATGATCATGTTGTTCCACCTTAGCTCATCCATCCCATTTTTCTCACATTTAAGTTAACACACAGAGTAATGCAAGAGGCAGAGCATATATATATATGCTAAAGTGAACCATTGCCTGACGAACCATTAGTCAGCAAGTTTATATTAACAAGAGCCCAAGGGCACTATCGTTCCTTGCTTATAAGGACTGAGCAATATCCTAAAATCTGCATTTAATGTACACACACAATATTATTGCCATAAATATCACAAATCAATGATTGGTCCTTTTGAGAATCTGTTGAACTTTTGTTAGATTTGTTTATAAGAACTTGGAGAATCATTCTAACTGTACTTAATAACTTTGGTTGCACAGGAGTCACAAAAATCAAATATTCAACTTAAAAATAAACTAATACAGGTCATGTAAGGTCAACATAGGTCCACCTCTCAAAACCAAACAAAACCTCTGATAACTTTGCTCATGGAGGTCGCACAGGGGTCAACCATGGACAATTTTGATCAGATACTGTAGGAGGTTGAGTTTTTGACCCATAATTGACCTTTGTTGACCTTGGGTCACATGACGGTTCTGTTTGGAAACAATCGCTGACCCTATTCACAACAAGTCCCAAAATGTCAACCATGTCGGACCCCATAAGTGGGAGTTTAACAAGTTAATGCCCCCCCCCCCCCAAGAAATACATTTTGAGCCATAATTGACCTTTGGTGACCTTGGATTACATAACGGTTATTTTGGAAAACGTGCACCTACTTCATTCAAAACTTTTCATTTTTACTCTCATACTCAGCCTGTTCTAGCTTTTTTATGTTTACTCATACACAGTCCTGTTCTGGCATAGGTACAGTATGTGTACTCATACTCAGCCCTGTTCTAGCATAGATATGTGTTCTCATACTCAGCCCTGTTCTAGCATAGTTATGAGTTTTCATACTCAGCCCAGTTCTAGCATAGTAATGTGTACTCATACTCAGCCCTGTTCTAGCATAGTTATGGGTACTCATATTCAGCCCTGTGCTAGCATAGTTATGTGTTATCATACTCAGCCCAGTTCTAGCATAGGTATGTGTAGTCATACACAGCCATGTTCTAGCATAGTTATGTGTTCTCAT
>KN882672.1:154719-166614 GCA_000934455.1 Apostichopus parvimensis
TGTTCTAGCATAGTTATGTGTTCTCATACTCAGCCCTGTTCTAGCATAGTCATGTGTTCTCATATCATCCCTGTTCTTATATAGTTATGTGTACTCATACTCAGCCCTATTCTAGCATAGTAATGTGTTCTCATACTCAGCCCTGTTCTAGCATAATTATGTTTACTCATACACAGCCATGTTCTAGCATAGAGTTATGTGTAATCATACTCATCCCTGTTCTACCATAGATATGTGTTCTCATACTCAGCCGTGTTCTAGCATAGTTATGTGTACTCATACACAGCCCTGTTCAAGTATAATCATGTGCACAAATACACGGCCCTGTTCTAGCATTATTATGTTAAATCATACACAGTCCTGTTCTAGCATAGGTATGTGTACCTATACCCAGCCCTGTGCTAGCATAGTTATGTGCACTCATACTCAGCCCTGTTCTAGAATAGTTATGTGTTCTCATACTCAGCCCTGTTCTAGAATAGTTATGTGTTCTCATACTCAGCCCTGTTCTAGCATAGCTATGTGTTCTCATACTCAGCCCTGTTCTAGCATAGTTATGTGCTTTCATACTCAGCCCTGTTCTAGCATATTAATGTGAACCATAGTCAGCCCTGTGGGTGTGTACTCATACTCGGGTCACTTGGAATCACAACTTTTTGGGTGCTAAATAAAATAGAGTCTTGATTGCCTCCCAATTTTTAAATGGAAAAGCTAAAGGTTCTGTGCTCTAACAATGTATTTCTTCTTGTCTCATAACAACCTATAATACATAACACATATGGCTTACTTTTCAACCCCCAACTCAATTTTACTCTGACTTTACCTAAGGTCTGAGAACATTCTTGTGATGTTTACCATTATTTTATCACTTTTATTCAGGTTTTTTATCTGGTTTTAACGCAAAGCAGTAAAGTAGGTTGCTCCCCCCAAGAAATCAACCCAGTTTCACAGTCACTTGTGATTGGTGCTTGGCAGCACTTATTCATCGATGTTATAATCTTTAAGGGAACTTTTCAGTCCACCATAGACGCATTTATAATATTTCCTATCGTAGTAGTCTGATTGGTGCACATTTCTTACAATTTTCTGTCAAAACCTGACAACTGCAGGGCAACTGCAAACAAAAGTGCCTTTTAGCTTGCTGTAACTTACTAACAAAATTATCATCATATTGTAAATAGTCTTAATTGACAAATAGGATGAGCTTTACCATCACAGAGACACCTATGACTTCAGCTGTAGATTCATCAATGCATTTCTTCTCTGAGTGTGGAACATTGCCTAACTTTGATGGCACAGAACTGTCTGAGGGGGATGATGCTGCTGAGATGTCCTGCAATTAAATATGTTGAAATGCGTTTGACACACATTATGATAATATTAACAGTAAACAGGTAGCCATAATTGAATCCTAACTTGCAATAATTGAGAATATTTAGTGCAACACTGCAGACAAGATTGAAAAGTGAATTCACAAGATTTTCATACTTTGACTTTTGTTGACCTTAAAAGACCTTTCACCGTTTGATTCCTATACTTGAGCATCTCAACATAGCAAGTATGAAGCTCAACCAAGCGTTACATTTGGAGTTCAACTGAAGGATATGTGTACTTACTAAAGCAGTTCCACATTCCAGGTACAAAGTCGTGCAAACTGTATTACTGAAGTTTCCCAACCAGAAAATGAAAACGTTTAGTTTTCCGATAGCCAATCGTATTAATAGTGTGGTAAGCCATACAGTAGGTGTAAATATTCATGAACATGTGCACACCAGAATGAAGAGGATTGTCTATTGACTTGTGTGGCAACATGTAAAGGAAGGCATCAGGAATCAGTTATCATGATGACAAAGCCTAGCAAGTGACATAGTATGAAAACATATTTATGCATGAATATCAGTGAGGTCAAAGTGTATGATATCATAAAATCAATATACTATCTATAAACTAATATTTTCTTATCCAAGTACATGTATAAAGCTAATTAGAAATAATATTTCAGAGATATCAGATAAACAAGTTTATGTTCACTGATTAATTTTCATATGCACACAGAAACAACATGGTTGATTGTATGATATAGTGTGACTAACCTAATATGCCAAGGATGAAAACCATGGAACACTTGGTTCTTGTCTTGTGTTTAAAAGCCATTTCTTGCAATTTGATGAATATAAATTACGTAGAGTTGGAGACGTCATAAAAATGTGCTTATTATGCAGCAACATCACCGTACCCGTGTGAACCAAATGTTACGTTTAGCCCCAACCACTCATTAATATTCTTGAGATGAGAACCAAGAACAATAGGGTACATTTATTCACCACAGAGAATCTATCTACCATATATCACATAGATTCAACTTGTGGTTGTTGATATATCATGTTTACAAGCTGCTTTTGACAATATCCCATTTTTCGTCGACTGATTAAAAGTTTCAGAATTGTCTTCATGCACTCAGTGTTGACAACAAGGTGGGCATTGTCCCCCCATTTAATGATAATTGCCCCCCCCCCTTATTTAACCTCCACGTCAGCTACTGTAAACAACAAGAGCCCAAGGGCACTGTGGTTCCTTGCTTGTAAGGAATATTCACAAGTGAGCAGCACTGTCTTAAAATTGTTATGTGGTCCAATTTACACACACAATACTATTGCCAACAATATCACAAATCAACCGTTGGTCCTTTTGAGAACCTATTGATGACCAGGTGTCTGATAAGATCAAGAGTTGGCTTTTTTTACAGAACTCAATGATTCATCCTAACTGTACTTATTAAGAATTTTAACAAAACCAAACCAAACCTTGATCTCTAATAACTTCACACATTAAGGTTACAGAGGAGTCAAATTATGAACAATTTAGATTGGAATATGGCCACAATACTTCAAATAATCAACTTGAAAGAAACTAATACAGGTCACTGGAGGTCAACCTGAGGTCAAAGATCACCCAAATGCAGGTCGACTATTGGATTACATAGCGTAACTCCCAACCTTGATGGACATTTGGTTCTCAAGTTATTGCAAAAATACTAGTTTTGACCCCTAATTGACCTTTGTTGACCTTGGATCACATGACTGTTATGTTTGGAAACGATCATTTACCCCATCCACAACTATTCCACAAAAATCAACCATGTCGGACCCTGTCAATGGTAGTTTCACAAGTTATTGCCAAAAAAAAACACATTTTGACCCATAATTGACCTTTGGTGACCTTGGATCACATCAAGGTTATTTTGGAAACAGTGCCCCTACTTCATTCACAACCTCACCCCATTTACAACTACTCCCAAATATCAAACTTGTCGGACCCTGTCAATAGGAGTTATTGCTTTTTTTAATAATTTGGTTTTTGGCCTCTAACTGACCTTTGGTGACCCTCACAGGCACCAAAAACAATAGGGCAAACCTTCTCACTATGACAGATCTATATACCAAGTTTGAGGTAAGTCCAACTTTCCCTTGTGAGGTACAGTGTACCCAAGCAAGTGTCACAGACGCACACACGGACACACACACCCAAACCTGACTAGGCCTCAATACATAAACATTTCAGTTAAACAGTACGATAACATCCAGATTTATGAAATACCATGCACATAGACCTGTGATCAATCCTATTATATATAAGATTAATGAGTGTCAAATTTCAAAAGGGTGTGCCTCTGAGTAGTACAAAGTTTGCTGCAATTGTAATACACATACATAATAGTTGTAACAATTAGATATGTGCTTCAAACAAAATGGAACTGGATTCATAATGACACAGTGGAATGTCATTCCAACTTTGATTTGATTTCACCAATGTGCGATGTACTGCTCTGTCGAAGATTAAGCTAATTTTGTGTTCAATTACTGATGCAATTAAGCTGAACATACCATTAGCAATCTTGTCACACAAAATTACCTCATTAGTATCAGTTATCATAAGGCAACATAGCAGTCATTTTTCAGCCTAATCCCTTTTCTCGTCACCTTACAGACTCATTATTACTTATTTGATTTTTTAAATCTTTTTTCCTTTATTGTAGTTTACTGCATAGTTTATATGCTGCATCCATTTTCATCTTCAGTAATCCTTTCACCTCCTACGTCATTTTATTTCACTGCCTATTGTACTAATTGTACCCCATTCATTGTCCAGTGTCCCAAACAGCTTGAAAAATCTGTGAGTATGTGAAAATGTCTCTTTGATCTGTTTTCCTACCTTTTCCTTTTTGTCTGCGTCTTAAGATCCTTCAGATGCTCTAAGTTTTATGTACTTATTATTTTAGAAATTATAAGAAAAATGATATCTACAAGGTCCACTTCTTATGTGAGGGAACTTAAGAAGATAATTTGATATGTATATGATCTGGACAAACCATAAACTCCCAACAGGCCTTATTACAATGTAGAACATTTCAAAAGTGAGTCATGATTCTTAACTTACCTTTTCTTTGCTTGGAACATCGTTGGGTTTGTCTTGTTGTTGTTCCACTGTTTTATTTGTTTCGTCTTTTGTTGATGGAGAAAAGTGACATAAAAATGTATATGAATTAACCACAAAAACAGTTATGGAAGACATTATATCATCAACTGTACCAATCTTTCATGCAATATATAAAACATCATAAGCCAGCCCAACGATAAATAAGTCTCAAAGACTAGTTTTGTCCTGAAGTTTTCAAAAGTTGACTGAACCTTTAGTAAGTATACTTTAATGCCAGCCTCCATGGTTTGTTCCAAGGCTGGTCAATAAGGAAACAGGTATATTATTGTGAAGTTAGTAAAAATTAATGAAAGGAAAGGGCTTGTAGGACGATCAGGGCAAAGAACATCAACAAAACTGAGGATGAAAACCTTCATTTATCAGCAGAATTCCAACCAGGACTATGTATGCCTGCTTTAATTGTGGTTACAGAAGTTGTATGTACTTCAGCACTTGTTCTAGAGTTACAGGGATTTCTTTAACACTAACAAAGAAAACCTTATTAATTACAATATTAAGTTTTAAAATGATTGTTCCTATTAATACCAGAAACTCACCAGAGATTGGTTTCAGTGATGATGATTTTGCTGACATCCTCCCCGGTACTCTAAATTCCATCTAATGAAGATTTCATTCAGACAAGAAAAGACAAAAACACATGTGGTGAAAAATCATACAAACCTGAAAGAAACTACATCATGATGCCTTGTCATATTTTTTTTTATTTAATGAGGTTGCTGATGTAGGTCAACTCAATAAAATTAAATCAGAACTAGGAGATCACAAAATTCAAACTCCATTTGCCATTTCATCAAAATATTTTGATAATCACTTATCACTAAAAGAACTTACAATTTACAACACAATGATCCAATATCCAGACCAAACAGCTTTCTGATGTTGGCTAAAAAGTCAGATGGATGTTTTATATAATAAGGGATATTTTCCTGTTTAGCTTTAGAATAAATTTTGACAATTGCTGACATTAAAATGACATATGATCCCTGCCAAAACTACTACAAGGATAGTATTCAAGAGGGGGCACCTACCTACTGTACCAAGTATGAGATTCACTGACACTAAAAAAAACACTATATACTGTAGGATTCAGATGACCTCTGACCACCACAATAATGAAAACAGCCAACAGCTTTCCCACAGAAATCTGCATGCAATGCTTGATATTCCACGGTGGTTAATTATGTTTTAGCAGGCATATCTCACACACACACACACCCACAAGAATCATATATACTTTTGTATACTTTGTTAAGGAATAACCAGAAAGCCAAGAGGCTTATATATTCCTTGCCACATTTACAGTGTATCAGTACATTTACTGACTTCCGTGCACAGACAGTTTTATACTTAATAGGCTGGATCCACATACCAAGTGTGAAGTTCATCCAAGTTTTACTTTTGGAGCTAATATTGTCACCATGAGTGACATTTGAGTATTCAATATGGTTGAGCCACTTACCATGTGGAAAGTTCGTCAAAGCTATCCTTTGACTTTTGGAGTTATCAAAATGACAATAATTTGAGATTCGACAACTACTGACCCCAATTGTAATTTCCCAATAACTAAAGCAACCAAGAACTTACCGAGGGGCACCCACATACCAACTATGTGATTCGTCTGGCCAGATTAATTGAGTCTGCTTGTTTACATGTACAGATTTTGCCTCCTGTTGACCTAACTTGACCTTTGACCTCTACCAAAGCTGCTTTATGGAGCACCTAACACCCAAGTATGACATTTATCAATGCTATTGATGTCCGGTAAGTTTGTTTACAATGTTTCCATATTTGTCCAAAGGTAAACTCAAATGAAATTTGACATTGCAATAAACTAAAGCAGCCAAGAGCTCTGTAACGCATATCAACATACAGAGTTCGAAGTTTGTGGACCACACGCTTGGTGAGTTATTGTGTTTACAAACTTGTTTTCTAATAAATTAGCTACATCTGAGGACATTTCCCTTTATTCCAACCCCTTGTCCGGACAACGGATGACTATTGTCGACTATTGGTTGACTACTAGTGACACAAATTTATTTTCCCATGTCACCACTTCTTAGGCCGAGACATACATACACGCCATCACCACGTCATAGGTTCCTTTTGCCTTGACTCAAACTCAAAGAGGAGTTTTTGCTGGTTAAGCAAAGGAATATCAGAACACAATCTGAAATGAATGACAGTAGTTTTAAAAAAAAAGATAATGCATCTCACCATCCATTCTCCAGTTGTCACATTTAATGTGTGAATTAAGTTTGCTCCAATGATCCATTCAACTGAAATGAGTATAAGTAGATAACAATAAGACCCTCAGCCACTCTCACATGGAATATTTTGTTGAACACATTTTTGTATTCATTGCCACATTTCTCTGTTTCGAGTATAAAAATAACATTTCAAAGTTACAGGTTATATTGGCACTAATTCTTATCATATAAATTGCTTCACGATCAACTTAGTGAAAACCACAACCACAATATTTTGCACTAATATAATCTAAAACATTTCCTCCCTCCTGAACAAATAGAGTACTAATGCAGTTAATTAACTGTGCATAATCCCTTTCACTGTAGTAATTTATTTTACTCAGCTGATGATGTTCAATCTACTTTACAGCTCCACACTCACACACACACTAAAAAATGTAACACCTTCTTGAATTGCTGTCTTCACACTTCCTTGTGATGATTGTTATCACTGTTAATATGTCTAGTTCTGTATGAAATGAAGTTTTCTGATTTCAGCTTGTCCAAGCTATTATCATAATCTATCTCGCTTAACTGTTGATACAATTAGTACCATTTTGCGGGCTAAAAGCCTTAAGTTACATTTTTTCAACATGCTGGACAGAGCTACATTTCTTACCACTATGCAGAAGCAGGACTAGAATGAAACAGCTTTAACAAAATTTGAGGCTAAGTTATTGTATCACATACAGAGGAATATCTGTTACCTCTAATTACCAAGCTCTTGTTATTCATGAAATAGAATGTATGTTACCTGAAATGTTTCGGGATCGTAAGTGTTTCAGATCTTTTTCATCTTTCACAGCCACCGGTGGACTTGGTAATAGTAAACTGAGAAAAAAAAAGTAAAATGTACGATAAAATATCTCCCACTTTGCAGATTTTTATTAAGAAAAAGAAATAAATACAATTGTTAGATACATTAACATAGCAAGAATTACGTACAGGGCAAAGGCCCTTAATTTTCAGGAAAATGCTTAGTTTCCTACAATTATATATTATGATAAGTATTGTATTTTGTAAAAGGAGAATTGAGACCAACTCTTGGAATCACCTATTTACACAAGATTTTCATATTGGTGACCTCAAATGACCTTTGATCTCATGTTAAGTAGGGGGCACCTATTAACCTAGTGTACATTTTACAGATACTATCACTGTTAAGTAGGCTTGTTACAAGGTTTTCAGTTTTGGAACTGGTGAACCTAGATTTTTAATGATCTCTCATCATAGTGAGAGCAGTTGAGAACTTACCATTTAAGAGGAGAGCTTTAACTGGAAATTTTAAGACAAAGAATACTGATATAATGATACTTAAATTTAATAATATGCAGATCAAAAAGACAAATGATGCTTTGTCCACGATAACACTTCTAGGCACCATGGGTGGAAGAGTAGGATTGACTTTGACCAATAGCACTGGTTGTAGAGGGCGTACAGTGCTAAAAAGGTTACCAGTTCACCCTAGACATGGTCGAATGAGAATGAGCTAAGCTTGTGGGGAGACAGGTGAGCAAGGAGTGGAGTAAATTATGACTAGGTAATCTTGATGTACCAGACTGTCAGGAAAAGTAATGATGCAGTGAGAAAGCCAAACCTTTTACATGGTTCCCATTGTTCATAAGTATCAAATGCTTGAAGATATTTCTGCTGAATGTTCTTCTATTAGCTCTATAAATCACACATTCCAATATAACCTTATTTTCAAAATCACATAGAACGAAAGCTTTAGTTTGGTTTGCCAACTTTGAATTAGTCCTCACCGTGCTACTTCAACCTTTTCATTGTTGATGATGAATTTAATGAGATCTTCATAATCTTGTTCAATCAGCTTCTGGTCCCACCAATTCACTTCAATAGCCCCCAGGGTATTCAAAACTCCCAGCGAGACATCAGCCTTCAAGATCAGGGCTTTCTCTGTAATTTTTTCCACAACATCTGAAAGCTTCAGACATTTGATTGGAATCTGGAAAATAATCCACAGATATTGTAGTATGTCAACCTGAAATCAGTACCCAACAATAACAAGTGGAAAACATAAACCTAGAAACCCAAAGAGAGACATTAAGATTCATTTTGTTTGCTAGTGTAGACATTAAAATTGTAATATGTGCGCCATGTAGTGCACAAAATCAGCTATAAGTTGTCCCATGCATCACAATATCCTAAAGCAACACTAAGGATTGATTAATAGCCAACCTTTCTTTAATACCATTGATGAAATGTGTACTTTACGATACACTAATCTTGTAAATTAAATAGATGGTTCAGCATATGATAATGTTGTATTGAAATGATTCACACATCCCAGAATGATCTGCCACTGTATAATACCTGTAAATCAATTCATATCTTAGTCTAATATAACCAGAATGAGTACATTAGGTCGATCTTATATCTCAACATACTAGATTTCCTTAAGTTTGAATTTTGTATCCTACAGATTGATGCTGTACTCGACACTGGAAAAATTGAATGTTGTATTCATGCACACTTCATATTATGTATCACAGATATCTGGATATAAGCAGAGGTTTGCTGTGTATTTGAGCTAAGAAAGTTGTATTCACACTTTACCTTTGATCTTGAAGCAAAGGTGAGCATAGAAACCTTTGACCTAAGTAGCAGTCGACTATCTCCAGAGCTGAAGTTGACAGATTCTCTTCTACAGATCTCTGTGACAATGTCCTTGAACTTGTTTCCTTTGTACTCATCATGCTCACCAAAACAGAGACAAATGCAGTTGATGATGTAATCAGGAATCTCACCATCTCCTGTTTTAAAGTCTCTCATTAGAAAACTGGCAATGAAATGAAAGCTGGGAGGACAGATGTGACAAGTGAAGCGCAAGACATAATGAAGATCTGCTGGGTCTATGTTATCCAGGTGTTTTCTGAACAATTGATACTTGTAATGTTGTTCAGTTAATTTGTGACCCCAGAAGAGGCGGGCTAAATACTTTGCTGCAAACCACTCTTGGATTAATTTATGAAGGAATTTAACCTGTAGCGAGACATATTTCGCGGCTTTTCCTTTCTGCATAGGTTCTGATTTCTTCTCTTTTGATTCCAATATTGGTTTCCTTTCTGATAGATTGACAGATGCTGAGAGATCAGGGGATACCCCTCTCTTTATCTCTGAAGTAACATTAGATGTGTTCAGTGACTCATCACTGATGGAATCAAACTGGGGAGTTCCACTGCCTGAGTCAGTATGAAGATTCCTATCAGTGGAATTAAATGGAGTTCCTTCCTCAACAACAAGTATCCCAGAATCTATCCATGCTTTGCTATTAGTGACACTTCTATCCACAAAGTCTTTCTGCCAAAACAATTGTTGGTTTCCTTTACAGAGGCCATTAAAGGCAAGTTCCTCCAATGTAATGCATGTATCTTGGGAGTCTATTGAAGCTTCACTCTCTGAAATGCTCTCATACTCTTCACTAGTGGATTCCAGATGTGACCAAGAGGTCTCTTCAGTGTCAGATGAACTTTCTTCATCCTTTTCAGAATCTGATGAAACATCTTCACGTGCATGATATGCAAAAGAATCAGGATCAAACTTAATGGTGGCATCTTTCTTCAGAGTGGAATCATGTTTGTGGGGACCAAATGATTGTGCCTCAGACTCCCACTCAGCAGCAGTCTTATCACCAGTTACTTCATATTCCAACTGCTTGTTAAATGCTTCACTCTCTGATCTGCTCTCATCCTCATCACAAATTGATTCCAGCTGCTGATGTGACAGATGACCCGAGGTGCCTTCCTCATCCTGCACAGAACACAGAATGTCTACAATGGCCTTCACAAAAGGAGTTACCCTGTCAAGCTGACCCTCTTGTAACTTTCCTAATCTATCAATGTTATGTACTAACAACACAAAGAGTAGTGAAACATTACAAAGATCAAGAATAAATGGAACATTATCAATCAATTCCTTTACTTCTTCTTGCTTTTTGACATCATCAGAGAAGACTTTTTCAATGTAATCATTCCTCTCATCCTCACCAAAGCTTCCTATCTTCAACATTGGACCTGGAGGTAGATGCTTGGTATAATCTGTCCTAGCTGTGATTATAACAATGCAGTTGGACAGTTTCTCCTTTGTCATTACTCTCATGACCTCTGTGGGACTTCCATCTTTGGTTACACCATTGTATTCTTCTAACCCATCCAATATGAGGTAGACTTTCTTCTTACCACTGTTAAGCATAGACTCAATATCCTCTTCTGTAATGGGAATGCCTTTACGGATGTAGAACATCTTGATAGCTTGAATAATTGTCATGTCATCAACAATTTTCAAGGGCAGATAGATGGCCATGGAGATATCCATTAGCTTCCCACAACACCAGTCATAGGCCAACTGAGAGGAGAGCATTGTCTTGCCGGAGCCTGGCTGTCCTTCCAGAATGATTCGAGTCTCTGCTTTTAGTCTTTCATCAGTAAAGATATCTAGGTAGTGTAGCTTACATTTTCGGTCAACTTCTCTGCTAGATATTTTTGAACCAGAATTTGTTAAGACTAAGCCGCTGGCTATAAAGAGATCACTTGATTTCCATTGACAAGACTTCATCCAGGGGACAGGAGTCATGGTTTCAAACCAACTCTTCATCTTCTGTTGTAAGCATTTCAGGAATAAACTCTCTTTGTCTTTAAAACAAGGAAACAGAAAGTACAGTTCAATTTCTATTGAAACAAGTTAAAATGTTTCACAATTTACGACAGAATATTTAAGAATATCTACCATACTGAAAACAGGTGTGCTTTGATATCAATAGTTTGGGCAATCTCGTAACACTGTATCTTTGGTAACATTTATTAATGTGTATGTAGAATAATCTTCAAATGTAAAGGAAGCTCACTCCCAACACAAACTAAGACACTGTCATTGCATGCTAGTCAGTTTAAAAATTACTCAGTAATACAAACAGCAATAACAAATGGTGTCATACATCGAGACTTGAAACAATTGGAAACGCAGATGTTATTATATTTCATTCATACCATCAGATACTGTTCTCTATATCTACAATTTAATTTCAAAGACACTACATGACCACTATTGAAAAATCCAAATTAAAAAATTAATTTTCTTTTATTTAGCTCTAGACAAACATTGCACAATGATTGCTGTCATAAATGGAAAAAAT
>KN882673.1:55756-69940 GCA_000934455.1 Apostichopus parvimensis
GTATCTAAGTGTAAGTCGGGCATCTAAGGGTGAGTAGGGTTTCAAGGCCTGAGTAGGGTATCTAAGCCAAGATACTGGGTATAGAAGCCTATGTAGGGTATCTAAGTGTGAGTATTGTATCTAGGCGTAGGAGAGTATGTAAGCGTGAGTTGGGTATCTAAACCAGAGTACTGGGTATCTAAGCCAATGTAGGGTATCTAAGTGTGAGTAGGGTATCTAAGGGTGAGTAGGGTATCTAATCATGAGTAGGGTATCTAGGCCTGAGTGGGGTATCTAACCTAGAGTTCTGGGTATCTAAGCCTATGTAGGGTATCTAAGCCAGAGTACTGGGTATCTAAGCCTATGTAGGGTATCTAAGTGTAAGTCGGGCATCTAAGGGTGAGTAGGGTTTCAAGGCCTGAGTAGGGTATCTAAGCCAAGATACTGGGTATAGAAGCTAATGTAGGGTATCTAAGTGTGAGTATGGTATCTTAGTGTAGTAGTGCATCTAAGCGTGAGTAGGGTATATAAGCCTGATAAGGGTATCTAAGCATGAGTAGGGTACCTAAGCCTCAGTAGGTATCTAAGCATGAGTAAGGTATCTATAAGCCTAATGAGTAGGGTATTTAAGATCATGTAGAGTATCTTAGCGTGAGTGGGTATCTAAGTCAGTGTAGGGTATCTAAGCCTAATTAGGTTTTTAGGCCTCATGAGAAGGGTATCTAAGCCTATGTAGGATATCTAAGCTTGGGTAGGGTATCTAAGCCTGAGAAGGGTATCTAAGCGTGAGTAGGGTATTAAAGCGTGAGTAGGGTATCTAAGCGTGAGTAGGTTATCTAAGTGTAGTATGGTATATAAGCCTGAGTATAGGGTATCTTAGCGTGAGTAGGATATCTAAGCCCTAGTAGGATATCTAAACCAGAGTACTAGGTATCTAAGCCTATGTATATGAGCCTGAGTAGGGTATCTAAGCGTGAGTAGGGTATCTAAGCGTGAGTAGGGTATAAATGCCTGAATAGGGTATATAAGCTTGAGTAAGGTATCTAGGCCTGAGTAGGGTACAGTATACAAGCCTCAGTAGTGCATCTAGGCCTGTCAGTAGGTTATCTAGGCCTGAGTAGGGTATCTTAGCCAGAGTTGTGTGAATATATGCCTATGTAGGGTATCTAAGTGTGAGTAGGGTGTTTAAGTGTGATTAGGGTATCAAAGCCTGAATAGGGTATCTAAACGTAGTAGGGTATCCAGGCCTGAGTTGGGTATCTAAGCCAGAGTACTGGGTATCTAAGCCTAATGATGGTCTCTAAGTGTGAGTAGGGTATCTTGGCCTGAGCAAGGTATCTAAGCCAGAGTACTGGGTATCTAAGCCTATGTAAGGTATCTAAATGTGAGTAGGGTATCAAGGCATGCGTAGGGTATCTAAGCCAGAGTAGGGTAACTAAGCCTAAATAGGGTATCTAAGTGTGAGTAGGATATCTAAACGTAGTAGGGTATCTAAGCCTGAGTTGGGTTTTTTAAGCCAGAGTACTGGGTATCCAAGCTTATGTAGGGTATCTAGGCCTCAGTAGGGTATCTAAGCCAGAGTACTGGGTATCTAAGCTTATGTAAGGTATCGAAGTGTAAGTAGGATATCTAAGGGTGTGTAGGGAATATAAACTTAGTAGGGTATCTAGGCCTGAGTAGGGTATCTAAGCCAGAGTACTGGGTATCTAAGCACATGTATATAAGTTTGAGTAGGGTGTCAAAGCGTAGTTTGGTATCTTAGCGTGAGTAGGGTATATAAGTTTGAGTAGGGTATCTAAGCGTGAGTAAGGTATCTAAGCCTGAGTAGGGTACAGTATCTAAGCCTGAGTAAGGTATCTAAGCCTGAGTAGGGTACAGCATCTTAGCGTGAGTAGGCGAAAGAAGAAGGCGAAAGAAGACTGACCGGACCCCTAGATAGGTGCATTTTACAATGTGTTAGATATGTTTAACTGTTTTCCTAAGCCTTTTAATTTCAGATGTTATAGCAAGGAGATCGACGGAGATGCTGGACATCACTGGAAGACGGTGGAACAGGACAGAAGATGGATGAAGAAGCAGACCAACCACGGAAAGAGTCTGACGGGACCTCTGGACATGTGCGTTTTACAACGTTTGATATGTTTTAACTGTTTTCTCTAGCCTTTTCCTTTCAGATATGACAGAGGTCAGACCGATGGAGTAACTGGACGGCACTTGGAGACGGTGGAACAGGACAGAAGATGAATGAAGAAACATAACAACGATGGAAGAAGACTGACAGGACCCCTGGATAGGTGCGTTTTACAATGTGTTTGATATGTTTTAATTGTTTTCCTTAGCATTGTTATTTCAGATGTGATGGCAGGCAGATCGATGGAGACGCTGGACGGCACTTGGAGACGGTGGAACAGGACAGAAGATGAATGAAGAAGCAGAACAACGACGGAAGAAGACTGACAGGACCCCTGGATAGGTGCGTTTTACAATGTGTTTGATATGTTTTAATTGTTTTCCTTAGCATTGTTATTTCAGATGTGATAGCAGGCAGATCGATGGAGACGCTGGACGGCACTTGGAGACGGTCGAACAGGACAAGATAAATGACAAAAACATAACAACGATGGAAGAAGACTGACAGGACCCCTGGATAGGTGCGTTTTACAATGTGTTTGATATGTTTCAACTGTTTTCTTTAGCCTTTTTATTTCAGATGTGATAGATGGCAGATCGATGGAGACGCTGGACGGCAATTAGAGACGGTGGAACAGAACAGAAGATGGATGAAGAAGAACAACGACGGAAGAACACTGACAGGACCCCTGGATAGGTGCGGTTTACGATGTGTTTGATATGTTTTAACTGTTTTCTTTAGCCTTTTTATTTCAGATACGATAGATGGCAGATCGGCACTTGGAGACGGTGGAACAGGACAGAAGATGGTTGAAGAAGAAAAAACAACAACGGAAGAAGAATAGCCGGACCCCAAGTTCGGTGCGTTTTACAATGTGTTTGATATGTTTTAACTGTTTTCCTTAGCCTTGTAATTTCAGATGTTATAGCAGGCAGATCGATGGAGACGCTGGACGGTACTTGGAGACGGTGGAACTGGACAGAAGATGGACGAACAAGCAGAACAACGATGGAAGAAGACTGACAGAAACCTTGGATAGGTGCGTTTTACATTGTGTTTGATATATTTTAACTGTTTTCTTTAGCCTTTATATTTCAGATGTGAAAGATGGCAGAGCGATGGAGACGCTGGACGGCACTTGGAAATGTTGGAACAGGGCAGAAGATGGATGAAGAAGCAGAACAACGACGGAAAAGAATGACGGGACTCTGGATAGGTGCGTTTTAAAATTTGTTTGATATGTTTTACTGTTTTCTTAGCCTTGTTATTTCAGATGTGATAGATGGCAGATCGATCGAGACGCTGGCGATCGATTGGAGACGGTGGAACAGGACAGAAGATGGATGAAGAAGCTGAACAACGACGGAAGAGGAATGACGGGACCCATTGATAGGCGCGTTTAACAATTTGTTTGATATGTTTTAACTGTTTACTTTAGCCTTGTTATTTCGGAGGTGATAGCAGACAGATCGATTGAAGAGCTGAAAGGCACCTTGGAGACGGTGAAACAGGACACAAGATAAATGAAGAAGCAGAACTACGACGGAAGAAGACTGACGGGACCCCTGGATAGGTGCGTTTTACAATGTGTTTGATATGTTTTTACTGTTTTCCTAGCCCTTTCCTTTCAGATATGACAGATGGCAGACCGATGCAGAAGCTGGACGGCAGTTGGTGACGGTGGAACAGGACATAAGATAAATGAAGAAGAACAACGACGTACGAAGAATGATGGGTCCCCTGGATAGGTGCGTTTTACAATGATTGATATGTTTTAACTGTTTCCCTAGCCTTTTCGTTTCAGATATGACAGCGGGCAGACCGCTATTACTCCATTACACTGCCTAAATCAAAGCAATCTTTTACGCAATGAAAATCTGAGGTTGTAAGAGCAACCCAAAAATCTTAGCAGAAACAACAGCAAACTTGTCTCAACTCCTTAAATTGTTCTATACTTTTTTGACTGATATCCAGTAGGAAAATTGCCTTAAGAAATAATTAATGAGATGTTTTGCCATCTAAAGTGTATTGGTATTCTGACTGGTAATTTTCACGTTGTTGTGTTAACGAACCCTATTCTACCCAACTGTTGCTAGCATAGAAAACACCAATTTGCTCACAAGCCTACCCAGGTTTGTTCAAGTTGTTCTATAATCATAAACGTGACGAAAGTCGAACGTTACTTTTAAGGCCTAGATATGCTGAAACTGGTGGAAGAGACTACACAAATTGAGATCAACAGCCTATCCAGACAATAACTCGTGAAACTCACTGCCAAACTAAGACCGTTTCACACAATTATTTCGCATTGAGATTGGTCATAGTAAAAAATCTAACTAGACGAACTGTTAAAATTCATAGACGCTGCCTGATCACAACGAAACTACATCCAACTTGAAATAAATACGACGGAAAACGTCCAATAGAACCGCTGTACTACGAAGTAAACCTTGCACGCAAATTCAGGCTTCCGAGCGGCACGTTGAAGCCAATGCAAATATGTTCGATTTTCAGTTTTAGATTCTACGGATGCCCATAAGCTAATTTTACAATTGCCAATGGCCTCCTATTCGTATGAGGCGTAATGCACATGTTATCTCATAGGCTGGTCTGTGGGAGATACGGTAGCTTATAAAACAAGGTTTCCACAATTCGGCGTCTGGTGACTCCAACTGACCTTGACCTCAATAAAATCTTGTATTGAACGTGTACCAACTACATACTATTCGTGAGATTCGTCCAACCTTCCCTTCTTGAGTTATCGTGTTTACAAGGTTTTCACAATTTGACCTATAGTGACCCCAAATGGACTTGGATCTCCACCAAACACAATAAGGATCTTGAACACAATGTGGTACTCCTTCACACGATATACGAGATTGATCCAAGCTTTTCGTCTTGAGATATCGTGTTTACATGGTTTACACAATTTTGGCCCCTGGTGACCCCAAATGAACTTTGACCTCCACAATAAACAATAGGCTTTTGCTCCTTATGGTACTCCTACTTACCTCCTTGAGATATCGTGTTTACGAGGTTTTGACTATTTGGCCCCTGGTGACTCTCAAGTGACCTTTGACCTCCCACAAAATAATAGGGTTCTTCTACTCAATGTGGTATTAATAAACATCAAATATTAGATTGGTCCAAGCTTCTCTTCTTGAGATATCGTGTTAACAAACGAGGTGTCACAGACACGCACACACACAAACCTGCACAGTTATGTTGAAATATGAAGGTCTGATGTGACTTCAGTCTTCCGTCTTTAGGTTATAAAAATTTACCATTTGATATTACACTGAACAGGATATTATGATCATTGTCAAAACTACATATGTAATTCAAGGCTTAGAGTTAATAATATTTTTGAGTCTGAAATCTGTTTAATTGTTTTTGTCTCTCCGTACCTTTTTTCTGTCAGTGACATCTCACTCACTCACTCACTCAAAAAAAAAAAAATTGTTTGGCTGTGATTCCTCGAAACATGCTATAGGTTGATATTTTTTTCCATGGGTGGGTGGCAACACACATTTCATGGAATTTGGTTCGCAACCGGTAAACACGTGTGTTTTTAAAACATTCAGTAACGCTAAGGAATCGTACAACACTGAGGAAGTAAAAAGAAAGGTAAATCCATGCATCGCTAAAGATATAAAATTGGTGCATATGAAATTTGGAAATATGAATGTATTTATATAGCAAAACCTAATATACAAGCAGTGCCGGTACATTGTTTTTTTATCTGAGAAAGGAAAAGAGATGTTTATCGCCAGCAATCAATTTCTGCCAAAGGTCATCCATATACAAGACAGACAAAAATGAAGATGTTAATTCATCGTTTAGCTTGCGTACTCTCAAATGAAGACAGTTCGAGACTCTTTTATTTGTATATATTTTTATTTTTGCGTTTTGGTTGCGTACACAGAAGTTCTTGTTCTACTTTCAAATGGTAAAGAAATGGAAGCAATAGATGTTTGTATCCTATGTGAATTTTCCTAGATCTTTCTTTCACGTATTTTTCTACACATAACGGTCTCTGTAGACTGCAGAAAGTCCGGTACTTTTGAAGTTGTCCTCCTTACGGTTGTTGTAATACTCAATATTTCTCTGAACAGAGAACAAATGATACAGTCCGGTGATTTTTTTTTGTATGCATGGCTGAATCTGAATAGCTGATAACTATATCTCAGGATCCAGATTTAACGAAACTTCACAATCTATATGTATATAAGAGATATTGCGTGTTATCCAACTGGTCGTATCATCATTTTTGTATCCGTGATGCCGCAATGACTCATAGAAGGATTATACCAGAATATTCCGCGGTAGTCGCTGTACTGGTAGTCTCCGTTGAGGCTAGAATAAGAGCAAAAATAGTAAGATCCACTTTCCCTAAAATAATAGCAGTAATTAGCAGAGTAATAATAACGAGACGGGTACCACCAAGCACCGCGAAGCTTCTCTGCACAGTTGAAACCATCCGTGCCATCGTTGTCCCGATCGTGCGTTCTGAACGGATCTCCGATGTTCCAGTTCATGGAGTTATAACCTGGAAAGGAAATGAGCTTGTATATATTTAATCAGCATTGCGTACAAAGGAACTGAAGTACTCAAACCAAAATAGGTATTCATAAATACATGCTTGTCTGTTGATATGTGATTTTTTTTTTGTTTATGAAAGGTAGCACGGTCATTTATAGTGAGAGGAGGGGTGTGAGATGAATGGAGAATGATTTATCGCCATTTCGGTTAGAAAATTATATGCTTTAATTCTTTTTGTAAGCCAGGTTCGTACGTTTAGGTTTTTCAATATACTCAGTTCATCAGAGAGTAACGAAATGTGCCATTAGATGAATTTCTTTCAGGGATCATTGTAGGCAATCCTAAAGGAAATACAGGAGGTTCTTTGGGAACGAGATCATAACTTTTGAACTGTGTATTATTTCAAAGTTTGTTCTTCACCTCTGAGAGTCACATTCAGCAATTGAGAATCACATCATATGGTGTCAATCATGAGTGTGCTGTGCATGGGCACATTCGAATAAATTATGTACTTTATTGTATTTGTTCATCTTAATGATATCATAGTTAAGTAAATTAACTAACAAGGACATTATATGAACACCGCTGTTATTGAAATCTTCTCAATATAACTAAAAGTACAACAACAAAAAGCAATATAAAGAGGTGTAGTGGACGTGATCCCGCGAATCCACATTTCATCTTATCTACCGCATGCATTTTGTAAATAATTAAGATAAGCATGTAATCTAGACGTAATCATGGCATATAAGTTACCGTTCCCTTCATTGAGTTTAACCATGGTGTCGTAGGGGTTTATAAAAAATTATCATTAAAGGCAATACTGATGTAGTGTTTGCGAGTAAAAGTTATATGGCATTCGTTCATATTTGTTTGGCTCTTAGCTAGTTTCGTTTCTCAAGCATTCTGTAAATTCTGTGGATTTTATTATTCAGTAAGACCAAAACTAAACACTAACTTTATCAATGCAAAGCTTTATAAATTAAGTTTTGCATAATACACCAACCTGTATTTCCTAAGAACGAGCCTAAAGAGAGTGTATATTTGTCATCCTCGTCACCAATGCTGAATCTGGAGTAGAGGGCGTAGTACTGTGAACCAGCTGAATCTGTCATATCCACCTTAAGTTGGTATGTCTTCTGAGTTGTAAGGTCGTGAATCTTGTCGTTACCAAGCCAGTGATCACCGCTTGGACTTTCAAACCCGTCCCTGTATTCATTCCAACCACGATAGAAGTTAACTGAACCAGAACTCCTACGCTGGAGAACCTAGAAATATGTAAAGGTATCAATATGATATAAAGTTAAATATCGTTTCAATGCTGATTCCGTTCATTGTTTTCTCGTACATTTTAATCTGAAATAGGGCAGACTGTTTTTTTTATCAAAACCCGATGGATGGCATCGCACTCACACATTTCATGGAATTTGATGCGCAACTCGTTTTACCGGTGAACACGTGTGTGATTTAGATGTTACATAACGGTAAGGAAATCGTACAATACTATACGGAATAAAAAATAAACGTAAATTGATGCATTGCCAAGATATGCAATGGTGCAAATCAATAGAAATGTATTTATATAATATAGCCTTATATACAAGTAGTGCACATGCATCTTTTATCTGATAAAGGTATAGAGATGTTTATTGCAAGCAAACAATTTCTGTCCAGTAGTGTTGCTCTTTAACATTACCTCAGACCATTGATCATGGTTCCCTCGCGAAAGAAAACCAGGCCAAACGTGAAAGTTATAGACAGTACCTTTATGTTTAGATACTGATATTTGTTTTTAGAAGCTGTTCAAGTTAAGAAGACACAAGGCTTACGCAATTGAGAGATAGAAGCGATACAATATCATAATGGCATTGGAAATAAATCTCTCACCCAATAAAGACACTCAGCACAACTAAACTCTAAAATTTGTTATGTGAAATCATCTTTCCGGTGCGTGTTGAAATTTACTTGATATTAAACGTCAACAAATGCTGCTGCATAATCGAATCGATATATTGACAACATTTTCCTGCTTAATCGAGAAGAAGCTTCGTATTGCTTTTCTTACATTTAGGCCTGCACTGCCGTGGGCCCACGTGCAACTCGATCAAGACGGTTAGAAGTTATCACTCTCTTATGGAATGTGAAGACTTACCGTCCATCCTCCTCCGTCTGTTGACATCTCACAGTAGACCTGGAAGCCAGAATCCTCCCAGCCAGTAGGATAGATGGTATAAACCCCGTCGGTATGGATCCCTGTATAGTATATCTCGTAGCAATCCTTCCGGGGTTCGTTCCGAATACACGTTTCCCCATCTCCTTCAAATATATCGTTGCAAATGCATCTTCTCACACCGTCTCTCTCCTGACACGTTGCATTGTCGCTACACCTGTAGTCATCTTCATGAATCAGTCGATTGTCGCTGCAGTTTACACGGAAAGTACAGTCAGAATTGACAAATGTTTCACCGTCCTGTAGTGGAAAATAGACTTTAACAATTTCAGAGCATCAAAAACCCATTTGCTGAAGCACTTGTCACTAATGAATTGAAGTCAAATTGCCATAACCAGTGTTGTTTTCATTATTATTTTATAGAATAATCTATGCAAACAGTAACCGGAAAGATTTAGCGAAGAAATAAACATCGTAATTATATGTAATAAAGCATGTGGAAATGAGGAATTGTCTAGTGCTGCAAATTCTTCCATAACATTATTAGCTTATGGATGAAGTATCCAAAATCAGCATAAACTTTTGGAGCAGCTTGAATGAGACAAAAGGAACAACAAACGTCTCACTGATCCATTGACTTACATTAAGCACGCTTCCCTTTTCTTGGACAAAACATCCACACTGACTTTCAGGTATGCAGTCCTCTCCTTGTATCATATAACCGTCTGGGCAGATGCATCTTCCTGATTCCAAAGATGCTGAAGTGATACACATATTGGGTTCGGTACAACGTCTTTCGCATGTACTGTTAGAAAATCTCGTATTCGATGGACACCACTCAATAAATGGACCTGGGTTAAGGTAAAAGAAAAAATAATCTTAAACTTGACTTGGTGGTTGTGACTTGTTTGACGCATTGAAATTATTAAATGGTCCAGAAATAATGTCGTAATCGCTGCCAATAAATCCTTTATCACCTACAATACAGAAAGTTGGGATGGGGGTGAAACGAATAACCGTATATATAAGGTACGCAACACTTCTTGACAACAACAAGAAAATTGTTGTATTCTCTTATTACGTTTAGATTAATAGTTCTATTCAAATTTTGGTGCTCTGAATTTGTTCTCTTCTTGGGTGATAAATATATGTTTCAATAATTCTACTAGAAACTCTAAAAGAAACCTTGAACAATTGAAGGGAAAAGTGGCACGTACCCACATTGTCTTCTTTTAACATAGTTCTAACGAAAACATGAAATAAGATGGAAATCGATCTTCGCTGAGATAAAACAGAAATGTAAAGGCAGAAACTTTACCTGCATTGCCACCTTCGTCTCCAAGGCTTTGAATAGAATATGAGCACCAATCACCAACGATACGAAAATCGTCGTAGGTCGCGTGATAGGAGTGCCCTGCAGCATTCGTAAAGTCCATACCAAGTTGATACTTCTTTTGATTTGTAAGGTGAGCGTTTTTTTCATTTCCTAACCAAAATTCACTTTCCAGAAATCCAAAACCGTGCTTGTAATCTTCCCAATTCCGATTAAAGTTTATGAATCCATTCGTCCGTCGCTGCACTACCTGTCGTAATAAAAATAAAGGTAGTTCTATATTTATTTTTTCCACAATGGAGAGAGTTTGTTTTTCTTTTTGACGGCTGGAACTGATTGTTTGGCAAAATTGAGTACTTTGGCCAAAAACCACATCCTCATAGAATGTTTCCAACCCAAAGACTTGATATTTTCAAGTTTTCATGATATTTGCAAATCCATCTGGCAACAGCAGAATGAATGGTGTCATAATGGAACTTCAGGTGATAAAATATGTTTGCTTTTTAATAAATTGTCAAATATTTATCCACAGAACAAAATAATATTTCTACAACAAAGATATATTTTGATGAAAATTCTTAGTACGGAGAACTTTGTCAACTAAGTTAACATTCTAAATTTATCAGGTTTCAAGAATAAATCAACAAGAGAATTTTAATGACATAAGTAAAACTTTTGAAGAGCATCTGCCCAGATGACATCACATACCTCCTACTGTGATCCAACTTCCTGGAGTAGTTGAAGGTTTAGCCAGTCAGAATAGGTAACATTCAATGAACAATACCTCATGTTACAGGCAAGATATTGAGGTGAGGATTTCACTTAGCAGTGTGAAACACTTTCTCTTCAAAATAGCTATCACATTGTTTATTCACCAGTAAATCCTTTGAACTGGCACGTCAGCATTGAAGTTGATTCGAGACGTCCACACTACGTCACTCTTAACAATATTTCGTTACAGCATGCATAACATACAGTTAGGTCGGAAACTTGAACATTTCACTCTCGATAATTGAAAAAAAAACATGGCGTGACTTATCAACTTCATTTACTACGTTGGTATGAAATTTTAATGCTGCTTTATGAAGTACAATCAAAATTGGGTCTCCTGTTGTTCGGAGAGGAACGCAAAAAATGTCAGTAATACAGTTCCTGGTTGTTTAAGGTCTCCGTTGGTCTATTTTATTGACTAGTCCAGCGTTATATTTTGAAGTTTTGAAATTATTTATAAGCTTAGCTAACGTTTTCAACTTACCGTCCATCCATCACTGCCTAAGTCGTTATCACAGTACACTTCGAACGCCTCTGGGAAACCAGCAGGTTTGATTTTGTAGACACCAGATGCATTTTGGGTATTTGAACATGTATTGAGGATTTCTTGGCAATGTTTCGGGTTCTCGGTTGATTGATATAGAAAGTAAGATAAACCTAAAACAGAAAATAGTGGATGAAAGCAATATTATCTTTCTCTTTTTCTTCCGAGAACTGCAGCCATCGGCATATATGGATGTATAGGTTACCTCTTCGATTATAAACATGTAGATGTTTAATTGCAATAATGTCTACCAGCATTGCTGCTAAGGAAGAGTCGTCCAATTGTTTTATTTAATTTTGTATAGGGTCCTTTTTTTTCATGTAGGTCTTTCTCTTCATCAATACAATTACCCAGTTAGTTGACACGCCGATTTCTCAGAGCCAATCAAATCATCTTAACAACATTTAAAACGACCGAAAAAGCTAGTGTCTGTTAATGAATGTCATTCTACCTCCCTCAACAATTTGTATAAAATGTTATAACAATTTTGATTCTAATTTCTTATATTAAATTTATCCTGACGGAAAGATCTACATTAATGAACAAACGTGCAGATGATTTCAAATACGAATACTATCACCTGGAATCGTAAAGGGTCTTTTGAATCTTTTTAAGCTAAATTGTAAGGAATTATACTTAAAGTCAATATCAAATGGTTACTTACTCGATGATTGATCTGTGACGTCAGCAGAAGCCTGCATATAAGACAATAAACGTAAAAACTGATCTTTATATCCTCAATGCCCATAAATATCAATGAATTGTTCGAGTATACGATAGGTTCCATTTTATCATAATCATGTGTTTATGTTTCCTTTCACTTTATTAAATATTAAAGCATTAATTCTGTGACGAAGTCATGAAGTGCGTAAAACTGTCATTACTATGGAGATGATCGCAAATTCTAAATACATAATCTAAAAAAAAACAATAGTATTTACGGCAACAACTAAAGTATAGCAGGTAAGGCTAAAAAGTATTTTCTGGACAAAAGACCGTTTTGTTTTCTTTAAAGAAGCATATTAGACAAAGTGTTCGGTCGTCTCAAAAATCATATTCACGTTATCAGATTCAGATATCTTCAGAATAACAACAGCTGTCAAAAACATATTTTCTTTGTCTATTCCCTTATCGGTTTATGATTTTTCTTTTTGTAGGAAAATTTGATATTTTTGAGCATCACATTCTACGATTGCTTTTCTTTCTCTCTCAAGACAATGTTGTAATAGACAAATGTTTTTCTTTTCGTTTCGATTTGATGATGTACAATGCAGCGCTTACACGAAAATATATGATGCGAGATGGCTATTACCGTTATATAGTTTGTTTCCTCTCAAACTCATTTTTGTTATCATTTCATCGTTTTCGCAAGCAACATTTTCATTCTGTTTGGAAGTTACCAGATCAGTTTCTCAATACAGTCTCCCAACAAAATAAGGCAAAGTGTCAATAACGTTCGACAGGAAAACCTAATAAAATTAAATAGACATTCTTGGCACGAGATCCTATCGCAGTGAACAAAGACTTTGTAGGAATTAAAAACAGATGCTCAATCCCTATGTTCTGGAAAAGATAATAATGAATTTCATTAGATCGCATGAACTTAACTCAGTACCATTATCTGGTATCTGGATATAAAATGCAAATGTTGTTTCGTATGAACGGAATCAACGCTTAGCAGCTTGGACAAGTCCTTTGCAGAGAGAAATATCGCTCTGGCAAGTATAAGTGCACATTGATTATTTATTTGTTAAATCTAATGTTTTAATCTTTTCATTATTCACCAAATTACGATATTTTCTGCGAGCACGAAATGAAGTTATACCGATAATGTGAACTCATTAGCTACTGATGTGTAGTTTTATGTAACATTACAAATATGTTTGGTATGTCCAGAACAGAGCGGTAAATTATTAAAATATACATAAATTGGAAGCGAGTTAACCCTAAAATGTAATCATTACTTTATCATTAACTTATGCGTCTACCGTGTATTTGTAAAGTTCTTAGAACACAACTCGTCTCAGTGACCCCTGATGTGTAGCTTTACTTAAAGTTAAAAATCTGCTATATCAATAGAAAAGGAAAGCTGTATAAATCTACAAACAACATAAACTGGAAGATAACCCCCTAAATTTGACCATCACGTATACAACTATAGTTAACGTTTCCCATGTTCTTAGAACGCAATGCTGTTAGGCAAGTTTTCTGTGACCATACGAGCCATTTTCGATTACGGAGATCCCTTTGGGTTTAACACAAGGATGTGTAAGTGAATTGGTAACCAAAAAGGCCGAGGTAAAAGATAATGCTGATATTTGGTATATTAACCACAGATTTTTTGTCGTAGCATAACTGAAAGCCTGAGAAGCTTTGCAGATTGTCAGCTATATCATTTTGTTAAACCAGAAAAATTATTCGTTCTTGAATCAGAATTAGTTTGGTCTTGTGTCTGATTAATTCTTAAAGTATATAACGGACGTCCTATGTGTTTACATTACTTCGACAGTTTCCTTCATCTGCATTGGATTTCTAGCTTTATCATAAACTAGTTTAAAGCGTCGTCAACGTTAACAGTAATATTTTAAAGAATGAGTTTCTTGACACATAACCAACATGAGGTGTATAGTGTTAGAATATGGTATCATCATATCTTTCTTATAACGCAAAATGTTATTCTCAAACAAGGTTACAATGAATATAACTCGCTTGGA
>KN882673.1:70350-83478 GCA_000934455.1 Apostichopus parvimensis
ATCACCTATTAAAACAACTTAACTATTTCTAATTTTTATCTTTGATATTTTAAAAGCTGAGATGTCAAATATTCGAAAATCGTGAAATTATTGAATACCTTCCCCCAAAATTGTAAACTGTATTTCAGTATCAGTTATGGTAAATGCAACCTTGGTGTTACAAACATTGCAGTGATAATAAATGCACAGTGTTAGATTTAATTTTGAAAGTTGACCCAAGATGAACTTTGTTGTGAAAAAAATAACGGAGTTGTTAAATCTTTGTATGCAGTCCATAGCCTAAAGACATCTCACCCAACCAGACCAATTTTGTTTTGAGAAACATACCGTTATTAATGCAAGGACATTCCATCCCATTAACAATGTGAAAAAGTTGACACAGAAAAGTTCCCTTCTTTGGTACTTCATCTTGCGAGCCCTGTGCTTTGCGAATAATAACTGAGATTATCTTCAGGAATTATCTTCGCCGTTTCACCTCAAATGCGGAAGTTCTCGAAAAATAAGTACCGAAGACGCTTGTTGAAACTTTGAAAGGTTTTAACGTATTACATGACGTTTGCGACTAGTAGACCATCCCATCTTGACATGTCCCTTCTAGTCTTCCGTTAGGATGTATGTAAATAGAAGCTACGAAATGTCTCGGAGTGACATGATTGGGTGTGACAGCGTTACAATGCGCAAGTCTGCAAGCGGCTGATGTAATATTAAACGAGGAAGTAAATGAAGATGTCAATGAATGAGTCTAGTATGACATCCTATTACATTACGATATATTGTATATGGACAATATGAATGACGGAGGATGATGGACGGTAAGTCTTGTATTGCATCCTATAGTATAGACAATGTATTGTATATTTATGAAGTATGACCGACGGAGGAGTACGGACGATAAATCTAGTAAGGCATCTTTATAGTATAGACGATAACTTACATAAGTATAATATCACTGACGGAGGAGGATGTACGTTAAATTAAATAAGACATCCTATAGCAGGGTTGTCCAACCTTTTGCAGAGGAGGGCCACATGGAATGATTATGATGAAGGAGGGGGCCGCATGAACCCTACGCTCGATTTTTTGCCCGAAGCCCAAGGCTACAAAATGTGAGCACTGCGCGCGGAGCGCACTGATTGATTTTCCTTCCTGATAAAACAGATGAATAAAGTCCAGCCGCCCCCCCCCCCCTCCGCTGAGAGAGTGTCACACAAACTGACCTGTAGGCAGTTTTTTGGACCCAGAAGGTTTGAATGATTGATTATATAGCTTCAAATTGTGATCAATAAATCTGCTCACTAAAATTTCGCCCCGTAGATCATCTCTGGCGGGCCAGGAGCAACCCTGCGGCTGGCTGGACTGTGGCCCGCGGGCCGTAGGTTGGACAACCCTGTCCTATAGTATAGACGATGTTGGGTGGAGGGGATATAAGGGTTTACTCTAGACTTGTGTTCTTTTTTACCATTTTGCCGCGATTGCTATCCAAATTATGATGAAGCCATGATGATAGCAATCCTACTTAGTCCCGATAATCTCGCAGGACAGATTATGATTGTATGTACATACAACACTTTCTGAATGTGTTGACTGATTTCAAAACCAACTAGGTTTTTCTGAGACACTCGTTGACTATTCTTGCAATGTTTCGAAAAGACGCCAACAAAAGCGTCAATTTCTGTTATATCGTTTAATGCAGACTCACAGCAGGTATATCCATTGTACATTGTCACCGGCTGTGAGACAGGGGTGGGACGAATCCATGGGAGCTGCAGCATTTCAGATAGTTCTTGCCCTTTCGGCGAGCGAAAAAAATAAATTATTTATACATGTCAGTAAGAGATTTCAATTTGTCTTGAATAACAAGTAACCAGCATCTGTTCCATTTTAAGATATGTCTTTATCCCTCATAGCAAATTCGAAGCACACTAAACGGATTTTCGAAAAAGGAATTATTTCCTTCATCTTTGTTCTTGCTTTCCTTCCTTTTTGTTTGGCAAATGTATGAGCTGCAAGAAAAACTCCTCGAGGACCTTACCCCTTCCTTCTCTTGTTCTCACCCCTCTTGTGCTGTGCTGAATGGCAACTACCTCCTTCATCAAATGAGTATGAAGTTAACGGTCGCACTTGAACATGTTTTCGAATCGATATTCGGGTGAAGGATGAGGAAGAGGTGGAGGAGCCAGATGGAATTGTTAGTCTTATTGTAAGATAAATTGGAAAAAAAAATTACATGAAGTTATAATCACTCACTCAACTATATCATAGCTGTATTCCTCCCCAAAACCATCCTCACCCCGCTTCCACACCACCCCATGAAAAACCCCCATCTCATTTAAAGACTCTGGTGGGGAAGTTTCAGTTTGTTTTAACTCCGCTAACTCATTAATATTCATAATCTCAATCAGTATAAACAATGTAATTCACCTACTCGTTGGGTACTTATCACTGCACCTAAAATTGTTACAATATCCGTAGTAGACATCTCGCGTGCGCTTTGGTCATTTAGGGGGTCGTTTCAATTTGGATATTACCTGGTATGTCTGTGAAAACCCACTTTAAATTAGCACTTAAAGGTTATCGGAAATACTACCAAATATGCAAGAATGCAAGCAAGTGGTCCCTCATTAGTAAAATTTCAATAATCATTTTTTTGTCACTCTAAAAGTACATATTCACACTGAGATATTAAATTGTCTATTTCATAATCCACAATGACAGGGACTTATTTGGATGATCAGAGTAACTCTAACAGAGTCCTTTTGAAAGCTTTGTAGCATGCTAAACTTTGGGGCCCGATACGGATGACTTTGGATACTGTGAAAGAAACTACCTGGCAAGGTTATTTGTTGCATAGTATGGACATTATTACTCTGTTATACAAAGTATTACAGATAAAGAGTTTTGTGCATTTAAAATGACTATTGACTTAAATTTTGCTGTACCATTAACTTAATTATCAATTAGTTGTAGGGTTTTAAAACTTACTACTAGCTTCAGAGAATTCAAACGATACATCAACCAGCAGGAAGAGGCATATGAGTTGATTGCTTCTTTCCATGTTGAGCGGTTTATCAGTAAATATTATCTGTTTTCAGCTTACCCTCTTCACACTTACGACAACGATGACTAGACTTGCCAAACTTCAGCAGGAATGTACTTGAAGCTACAGCTTATGCGCATGATCAATATGATGAACGCTAACCAAATATATATGTAATACGTAGTTTCCATGTTATTATCACATCCAGGCATACATTTATTGATACATGCTTTAAGAAAGATATTTGCCAGCGGGAATGTGTACAATAAGGGAGTTTTTCTTAAACGTAGGAACATTGATGAGCAAGTCTCGCTGATTGCGTAACCGATTTGAGCGTTACGAATGTATGACGTGACTGACGAGTCGACATACTATTTAAAAATCTATTTAGGTAATAATATCTACCTGAGTTCGGCTTTATTGGTCGAACGTTTAAACACCTATACATCTGAGAAAGTATTTTAGGTAATTTTTTTTGCCTGCTCTTCTCAATTTTTCTTGTGTAAGGTGCGAGGTGTATCCGGTCAGTTTTGTAGAGAAAACAGTACTAATGAACTTTCGGTTTTACTTTGTTTTGTTTATCAAATTTGTTTGGTATTTTCTATTTCTATCTGCGTGCATTCAAGGATTCAAGGTTTCCTCTAAACTTTCCTCTACAGTTTTTATCTACTTCAAGTCTTTGCATTTTACGTTGTCTCTTTCTTTGTTGCGTATGTCTGATCGAAACCAGAACGCCTAATTGCTAAAAAAGAAATCACATGAATAACGAAATATAAAACTAAATCTCTGTTTTTGGTCTTAACTAAAATAACTTAACTAAAATTCTAACAGAATTTTTTCCAGTGATATATGCTCTGTAAAGAACTATAACAAGTTTGTGGGTTTATTATATCTATATCGTTTTCCTTTGTCTCCACTTACCTACCCCCCTCCCCACGCACACACACACACACACACACACAAACTTACCCCTCGCATACTCCACACACTCTCTCGCGCGAACCCATACACACGTCCACACATACCTCCTACTCCACACACTCAAACCTCCACAGTTATGTTATGTTGAAATATGAAGGTCTGATGTGATTTTCAGTCTTCCGTCTTTAAGTTATTAAATTTACATTTTGAAACACCTATCACCCAAACAGGATATTACCGGAAACTACATGTTATTCAAGGCTTAGAGTTATCAATATTTATGTCTCTGAAATATTGTTTACTTGTTTCTGTCTCTTTGTACCTTTTTTCTGTCAATGACACCTCACTCACAAATGGCGAATTGTTTCCTGTTTAGCCTATGTGAGAACCATTTGTACACTTTACGTGGTATAAAAGGCTGAGCTTTTATAGTATAAGTATATCGGTTTTATAGATATTCCAGTGAAGTTTTCATTCTCTTGTTTGATATGAGGAAATGTTGCTGATGTGATAAATTAATGCCAGGATAATTGGAATGCACTTGTTAGCAGGTTGTTTCTGAATTTGCTGAATGGATGCTTAAACAGAAGATATTATTAGCTGTCATTGACAATTCAATCTTAACGTTAAGGGTTTGCTCTTCCATATTGAATCAACGAATCACAGCTGGTACTATTATTTCCTCATGAATATTTGAATGATTGCCAAAGTGGCTATGCCTCATCACTAGAGGCAAGGTGCCGAATAAGGGGTACAGCTGGGTCAATGGGTAGTGCAGCACTTTCATATGTGTTTCGTTCTCTCGTAGAGATTTCAAAGCACAAAACTCCATATCAGAAAGGGGAATAATAGACATACCCTGCTACATTCTTTTACAATGCCGCAAGAAATCGATACTCATTTCCAGTTTTGTATTGAATTCGACGGTACTGTCGTCGATGGGAAAATTAGCTTGTTTTCTTGAACCTGGTTGCTTGAATACCATGGGGCTTTATAAGTTTCAGCTTATAGCATTGTGTCACAAACGTTATTAATGAGGGATGCGTTGAGAAGAACAAAAATAATTTTAATAATTCAAGCTCGAGTACCGCATTAATATTTGCTTTGCTGAGGTTCCTCGAAAAATACTATAGGTTGATATTTTCAAGACACTGATACAGCTGCGAACGAGATATTCATTAGATTTTTTTTTACCGTCTTTATATCACCACGGCTTTTGTCTCTCTTTTCAAAGAAAAGCATGTCATATGATAATCTTTTAAAAAAAGTAGATATTTGTGAAAAGCGACAGCTGATTCTATCACACACGCACTGTGTAACTGTGAAAATACATACCCAACTAAAACCACGACCGATATGAAAGTGTCTTTAAATAATAGAAATTAGCAATCTAGGAAGCAATTCCCCACAATGCCCTAATTTCACCAACACTTCGTTAATTAAATGCAGACTCTGTAGCGTTGCACAAGTTTTTCTTTGGTACACTTGATCACTTCTATAGGATTACGGACGCGTTCGCCATTCATAGCACTATCATTATAAATTATTATGACACTTGCAGATTCTTAGTTAAGGAAGGCCGAAGATTGGGTCAATTATTCTAAACCACTTCACCCACCAAAGAACTAGAGTATTCATAAGTTGCACTGCAAAGCATAAAGTGGTCTTATGATTAGTTAATCGCCCCAACCTGTTTATGCAACCATAGTCTGCAACGGTGTGAGTCATAGAGATTAGCAGTCGATTATCTCCACTTCTTGGTTCGATCATGTTAAAAGTGAGAGAGAACATAGCCCGCTCCATATTTCTTATTACACCTCAGGGGAATGTACTATCATTTATACTCACAAAAGGTAAGGTTTCAAAGAAAGTATCTGTATAGATTTACCTCCCGATTAAGAGTCTGTTAAGAGTGTACGCATCGTTTCACACTTGAAGAAGAAATGACTTTTACATACGGAAGGTTTTAAGTTCTTCTTATGATCTAAATTACTTAATTGGTTGGAAACGTTCCAGGCAAAACATACAGTTTTAAATTTAATTGGTCCTAAGCAGGCAAATACAACTAACATTTCGACATAAAATAAAAATTCAGATGACAAATATAATATATCGAAAATGCTCAAGTTATTAAATTTATATGCCCAGAACTGTCATGGTAACTACAACGATGTAGACTACATTGATTCAAAATGTTTCCCTCTTCATTAGTTTGTAATATACAGCCAGACAGAAAACTCTCTGATTTGTATATTTATCGTGTTCAAGTCTTCAGGAGCAAATGAAGCATTATAGTTATTATATGTAAATTTGTTATTATTTCACATTAAGTACTCCACTTACACAAAATAAATTAAAAGATATTTCAGAAGACAATTATTACAAATTTGCTGTTTCTACCTGCTTTATTAATATAATAATTTTACTATGAAGATTTCCCCCCACGACTGACGTTGATGTAACCCCATGAATCATTGTCAATGAAAGCCTATAAATCGGACCGCCATAATTTCATCATATGTATATCCGTGTTGAAAAATGTACTGATGTGGATAAGTGACGTTTATCACCAAAGTCACAATGTTGAAAGGTATTTTATCAGTATAATATGACAATTAACACGATGGGCATCATTGGTTATTTCCAGCTGCATGGCCAGTCTCCTCTTCTGTAGGCTACAGGTTAATTTGAGTGGTTCAGTATTTTGTAGCCTCGCCTTAGAGGAAATCATTATCACCGTTTACATCAGAAGAGAGCAGGTCACCGAACACTCCAATTCTCTCCATTATCAAGATGATCAGAAAATTGTGCAAAGTTTTTGAAGTTTTTCTTTTCTTTTGGACAACAGGCTGTCTCTTTTCACAACGAGTGGTGAGTTTCAGAACTTTGATATTTTGATACTTTGTTATTACATCTCCCATTATTTAATTCAAAATTATTTATGTAAGTAACTTTTTCCCTTTCAAGCAGTAAAAATGATGTTGTTTTATTTCTAATTAAAACTTCTTAGGTTTTAAAAGTTGTAATTACTAATCTATACACTCGATAATAATTTGAGCAAAATTATTCAGGCTCATACTTTTTATTTTAAATGCAATATTACTATGGTGAAAAACTATGAAAACTAGAAAAAAATACAAGTAATTAACTAAATTTTTCAACAGTTTATTATCATTTTAAGGCAAATATGTCATTGATATTATATTTATATTTCCTTGACTCCTCTAGATCAAAGTCAAACACTTTCATTTTATAGAAATTAATAGTGAAATTCTTCTCAACCTTGTGTAAGAATCAATATCAACTGTTAAAGAATGTGAGTTTCAAAGATTGGAACGTTTATGCTGGTTTTTTGGCATAACTGAACACAACAAAACTAATTTTCCTTCCGAGTGTATATTTCGAAAATATTATTAAAGCATCGCCTTGAATTAAGTTGTGTATTTTAACAACTCCAAACAAGATTTCATTAAATTGAATATTATTATTTATGAAGACAAATACTTAAACAAAAAACTTGATTTTATTGAAATATAGTAGTTTTCCAAATTTATGAAAATGAAAGTAAAAATCTACATAAAGTGACAATTGATCATAATTGTGCCAGTTTAAATGCCTCAAAATAACGGAAAAAAGAATAAGGTCCCATGAAGTATTAATCAAATTATTTATCGATACATTCAAATCTGAGATACGTTTATATAACAAAACTTTCTTTTATTTTGTTTAGGATTTTACCAAAGCATTTAATTTTCTTGTTACCAAATATTATATGTGTGGCGTCTTTATTAAAGTTTTTTTTTCAAGTTTATAAACCTGACTTTCAATAAATTGTGTTTTATTTACAAACTGTACAGCATCCTAGTCGAAAGAAATTTTGTCGCCATGATTAGCGCTATTTGAAAGAGAATAACAAAATGCAAAGTTTATATGAAAGCGTCTAACAAACTAATAAAATATAGCAAGCTATTGCATTCCCCGATATACAATAGTGGTATTCACACAAACTTTGTTAAATGTTTTATTTAATATCATCTACGATCGTGGAGCTTAACAAAATAATCATATGTTAAATTATATCACTGAGTCAAGCTGTAAACTCTATTTTACATAATTTTAGTAACAACTTCCAGTTCTAAATTATATGCCAATAATCAAAGGCTATCACATCTCATCATCTTACTGTTGTGTTTCTTACCTCTTGCTTCACTTTCAAAATTTTCGAAATATGGGAACCTTTAGATCTAAATTAAATTAGTAACGTTATACCTAGATCTGCTAGTTAAAGTATGATATACCTGCGTCAATTCATTCAAATATGAATACGTTTATATAACTAGAATTTGTTTTAATGAAATATGCTGCCATTTAAGATTACAATTGAAAAGAGTCGGAAAATATTATCAAAGCATTAATTTCCGTGTTACCAAATCTTATATGTGTAGCGTCTTTATTATCAAAAGTTATTTTATTCAAGTTTACAAATCTGACTTTTATTAAATCGTGTTTTATCTCCAAACTGTATCCTGTCACTCTCTTTCTAAATGTGTTTGTTTAAACGATAAATCGTTTAACAACATTTTGGCGCAACAACCTAGTCGATGAAAGTAATTTGCCGTCATGTTTAGCGCTAACTGAAAATTTATTTCAAGCATATTTAAAAGAGAATAAAAAATGTAAAGTTTATAGGAAAGCTTCTAACAAATTATTTGAAAATAGCAAGCTACAGCATCCCCCCGTATACATTAGTGTTATTCACACACACTTTTTGAAATGTTTTATTTAATATTATTTACGATCGTGGAGCTTAGCAAAATAATAATATGTTAAATTCTATCACTGACTCAAGCTGTAATCTCTATTCTACATACATTTAATTAGTATACGCTTTAAGCCATTTAATTTTAGTAACAGCTTCCAGTTCTAAATAATATGCCAATGATCAAAAGCTATCACATATCATCATCTAAATATTGTCTTTCTTAACTCTTTCTTAACTCTTTCTTCACATTAAAAATTTACGAAACAATGGAACATTAAGAGCCAAATTAAATTAGTGACGTGATACCTAGACCTGCTAGTTAACGTAAGATATACCAATGTCAGTCTCTGACATTTCAAAACTTTTTATATGGGAATAAAAAGTTCATTTTATCTCTGATTCTTTAAAATCAGTTTCTTGTTTTTAAAAAGTTAAGCAATCCAATTTCGATCACTTTTCTTGAAACCTGGATTTAGGATTTGGGAGGATATGATTCATACAGAACATACACTTTATCTCCACATTTCCTGTCTTATTTTGTAATAAAAATGTGAATATATTCTCTATTTTCTGGGATTAATAGTTTAGGTAAAATTATTTTTTAATGGTTAGAAGAAGAAACAATCAAGTCGCAAACAACTTCGTGTAAGGTCTGTTGAAAATAAACGGCATCTATATCATATTCGTGCATTGTCCAAAGTAGTGACAAATATTCTAATGGGGTTTTGTCTGATCATTTTCAACTGTTATCTGTCGAATATGTTGAAAAATTGATAATCATTTCTTATACACATCTAGCAAAAAAGTGTTTCGTTAATTTGAAAAAATGTTTCACTATCATGAATTATGATTATATGTTATAGGCACATGTAACGATAATTGATACATTGAGAAAACCATCAGCATTTTTCTCTTCATTGCTATTTTATAAGACGTAAGTCTTTTTTTTCAGTAGTCAACAAACAAAACAGACAAATGCGGTTTGCCTTAGTCCAGTATATAATTTTCAAATTTTGTATTGAAACTCAGTATTGAAATTTTTCTTTTGAAAATAAGCATTTATTATTTAATCATTATTAAATTGGAACTTCAAATGACTCAGTTCTTTCCGACCAAAATATAGTTTTGTGTAAACAAAATGATTTTTCGAATCAAAGTAGGAAATAAACTCATTCAGAACTGTATTTGCTCTGAATCGTTAACAGGGCATGATAACGGATCAACGTGTAATATAATATAAGTTCATTATAACATTTCAATCGGTCGAAATACTGCACAAGTAAATTATGTTTCACATCTCATGTGTTTTTGCCTAGGAGCTGACCCTGTAGTTACTGCTGTACCAGTATCCATTAAGTTTCATTTAAATTCACATTTTATTGAATTTTTGCTTTACGGTCGTAAACAATTTGCTGAAATATAAGTAAAGAAGCATTCCGATGCCAGAAATTGTGACGCTTACTTCAAGGACGAAAATATTTGACAGTATATTAGTTATAACGCCTCTTTCTTTTTTTGTACGCTATTTTTTTAATCATGAAATAAATTCATTCATTAAGTTAACGCACTGCAGTATATCCGTCGATGCTGATTTCATGGAACACATGTTAAAACACAAGTTTATGTTTTATTTTTTACTTTTATGATATTGTTGGTAATGTCTGCTTGCACCGTATAACACTAAATCAAAGTATCTGGTAGAATTTCATTCACTTATTTCCGCTCTGCGAGTTTTGTTGTTTTTTAAATCCATCTCTTACAAAGTGAAATCATTCACAAGTCTGGAACAGAATCGGGATATTCTAATATTATAATAGTGATTTATAACTCAATATTAAAGTTCCCTGCCTACCCCCCCCACCCCCTCACCATGAAAGCAGAGATTGTGTTTGAAGTGTATTTTCTTCCTCGTAACACAGACAATTATCACCCAATTGTTGCCAAGTCTCTCTTGCAAAAACCTGCATCGGAGAATCCAGCTGATAGCGGTGTATGTTTTGTTATTTTTGGAACAAAAATTGTATTTACGTACTTTGGTATTAATTCATAGGTACGTATTTTAAAAACAGGCTATAATACTAGCTATAATACTAACACATTTAAATTTTAAATTTTGTTATTAAAAAATAAAGTCTTCTTTACTTTCGAGCATAGCGTATATGCTAGGTAAATGTTAAATTTACACTATTGTTGATAAAGTCTGCTTGAAACGTATAGAAAATATGATAAAAGCATCTGCTCCAATTTATTTCAATATTTCCTCACTGTAAATTGTTGCCAGCTAAGATCATATAGAGTGACAAAACTCACTAGTTTGGAGCAAAATCAGGATATTCTAACGGAGTCAATTTCCCATTCAATTATTTTTGACCAGGAAGGTATAAGAATTATTTGTTCAAGACTTAGATTTTCCTGTTTGATTAGTTAATAGTGACTGAATAATTAACAAAAAGCAAACAAATTCTTAACGTTATTGTCATGGTGACATCCCTGTTAGTGTTATTCTCAGATACAGAAAGAAACGTAAATGACAGGATGTAGGATTTTCCTCGTAGCCCAGAAAATAATACTTATTTTTAATCATTTATGCAAAAACTTCTACCGCGGAAATGATGATGACTGTGTATTTTTAAATTATTAACAAACTTTTATTTTAAATTAATACAGCTAAATATTTATTGTGAACCACATGAGAGCGTGTTTCTAGACCATGGTAGTTTTGTAACTAAATTGTGTCCTTAGGCGTTGGTGATTTGCAACTAAAATATTTTTCTAGGTGGTTGTGGTTTCGTAACTAAAGTGATGAGAGCACAAAGGCAGGTGCCTCATACATCAAATATTATATACAAAATTGTCTACCCATTTCGCGACCTGTTTGCTAATTTAGGGTTCTCATTGTAATGTTGATGTAATCATAAACACACTCTACTCAGCCGCCTGATTTGCTTCTGAAAAAGTATGTTACTTCAATGACCTCTAATTAAAAATGCTTCAAGATACAGTAAGTACTAACACGATCTTGTTTTTCACAGCTTTATAACTTTTTTGGATTTCTTTTCTTCTTATTTGTGACCGCTATTTCAAATAAACACGGTTTGAAATAATTGTTTTGTCTCTTAAAAACACCATGGAAAATCTTATCATTGACTATACTTCCCTGAAATAAAAAATATTGTTTTTCTAGACTTTATTTTACTGCCAAGTATTGTGATTTTTTTAGTCACAACTTCCCCAAAGTGATTTTCGTAGCGCAATATGTTTGTTATATTTGTGCCAACCAGGAAATTATTGCTAGATGATACTTCGTTTATGTTAAAGAGGCAAAGATATATATCAAAGTACTAGATGTAATATCTACGTTAGAGTAATTGCCTCTACCTAGACGTGTTCGTCCAATTGCTTTGTAACGCCTTTAACATCAAATGTGCGAAGTTTTGCATAAATTTGTTTATTTTACAAAACGTCACTTATATCTAGGTTTATTAGGGTGATAGTACTGTCGCTGAATAGTCATTCGTTTCAAATGATATACTCTCCGTTAAGTTTGTGTACCTGACATCAAAGAAAGTTACATAATTGGAGGTTTAATGGATAAACATTTGTTAAACGAATTTACTATTCGAAACAATAGCATGGTTAACTACCGTCTCTGGGGGTTATTACATTGTTACACTGTGAACTAGAATGTTCCAACTCGTTCCATCAACCTACTCAACTCCCAGATTTGTTTTCGTATGTAGCAATAAGTGGCGAGATAGGCACGACGGTATTGTCACCAAGCCAGTCCCACCCCTCCCAATACACACACACACATTTACCACCCCCTGCACTGCAGCTCATCAGTCCTGTAAAATATTGAGTAAAGTATACATTACCTCAGTTACACCTGAATACGTAAATTTGCCATTGAACTGCGCTGTTACATTTTGTATTAATTTCCATTTGACAGAATGCTCTACAGACAAGCAATGACGTCACCGGTGATAATAGTGTGGGTAAGTGAACTTTGCAGGCCTCTAATCTTATGTAAATGAGTCGTCAAAATATGACGTCATTATTAAATAACATCAAAGTTGTTCGAATATGTGGATGAACGTTATAATTATGATGCTATTTCCTAATCAGTCGTTATTAACGTTCAGTGATGATAGTTTAAGTAAGTTAAATTTGCAGGCTTTTAATTTTATGTAAATGAAGTCTTCAGGAACGACGTCATGATTAAATTTCATTATAACTTTTTAAATGCATAGATTTATGTTATAATTATGATGTTACTTCCTAAGCAGTCGTTATTAACATTCAGTGATCATTCTTGTTAATGTTTTATACAAATATACTTTTCGTTTTCGTTTGATTCGAAAGTTTTGTGTACTTCCAATGATAAATTGTGTATCAGCTAAAACAGTCA
>KN882673.1:145085-157743 GCA_000934455.1 Apostichopus parvimensis
AATTAGAAACTGGCACTGGAAAACTTAAATAAGTATCATGGCTGCATCGATATGCTATTAACTGAGTTTGAACGCGGAAGGAAACGTTGGGAAACAAAGGAAGGTTGTTGGTGTCGCGTAATTGAATCCAATGCAATAAATGGATGAATGGGTAAACGAACGAAGAAACCAACGAACACATCAACGAAGGAACGACGGACTTATCACTTATGATATAGAGCAGGACCTGGCTGATAAATTACTGATGCAATGCATCCTATACTCAGAAACACATTCAAATGTTATGTTTGAATGTCCAGTGACCTTACGATTTTGGCCATTACTCGTTTGTCCGACTGATCAACCATGTCCTGCTCTAAATAATGACAAGAAAGTAAGATAAAACGTCAGATGAGGCATAAATTCACAGAGATAGAAACAAGCTGTCATTCACTGCATGTGTTCCACAATTGAATGTAATACCTATGATTTGCCTAAGTAAATGATAGAAATTCTATATTGATGAAACATATTGTTAAATCCTCGAATGCATTGTTCACGTGTATATACACATCCCTGTTCTTCTTCAAACGTGACAACCCTCCTAAGTTTACAATGAATTGAGGCTTGGCCTTATAACTGTCCAAAATCTTCCTGAATACTACAGTGGCGAGTGTAGCCTATACGAAATATGAAATACGAGTGTAGCCTTTACACGTATATATAACGAATGCAATAAGTTTTAGCCCTGTTCGACCCTTAGGAGAGGAGGGGGCGGGAGGGGGAAGTTCATGTGAATAAACAATATTTAGAAAGTTATTGGGAAAGCCATAGTTGACAGTTTGTAAACAATGTTCATATTCTGTGACGGCATAGGTTTCAAAATTTATTTTAGTTTACCCAAACTATATATGGAGAGGCAGGAAATGATGTTATCACTGAAATTGAGTTTTACATAGCACTGTAAAAGAAAACAGATCTGGTCGGTTGGCTATAATAATACTGGCACAAATAATCGCTTCCGTAATAATCAAATGAAAATGAAATAGAAATTTCTTGTTTAGATACTATAATGAATCACCAATGGAAGTCCACTCGCTGATGGGTTGCGATAACGAGTGCAGTTTTTGTTCTTCTGTTTTACATAATCAAAGTATATATAATAATAAAACTAAAATAAATGGTTCAATAAACCGTTCTAAAAGGGAGATTTTACACACTGAATCAAGTGAGGGTTAGGGTATCATATCTTGCTACAAAATAACTTTCAGAGTAACCCCTTTTTCTTAAATGTATTTTGTGCCTGAAAATCAATATTAGAGAACAACGTTGCAGCTTATGAACACTTCCTTGTATCCTCATAACCGCTCTTAAGAAGTGTAGTATCTTCTGTATGCGTTGATTATATATATATATATATATATATATACTGATAATTAATTGAAGTCCAGTGACAACCGACTTCAATTAAATTGGTTAACCAAGAGCAACAGCGGGCGGGCTCGTGATAGGTAAGTGATGGAGAATCGTAAAGATATATGTCGGCTACTACAACACTCTACAACACTCTTGTTAAACAGAACCTAACATTCAGAATTCATCGATAGTGCTCGGGGATTACATACTGCCCATTCCTGCTTTGGAATATCGTCACAAGATGTTAACTTTTTTGAAATCAAAACTGTTGGCCAATTAAGACAATTCCTTCGCAAAACATCTAGCAACAGCTCCAAAGAATGTCAGCTATTTAAGTCCTCAAATTCAGAATGAATTCATCAATTCTATAGCAGAGGTACCGTGACGCCCGGTGTTTGTGTGTTTGGGGCATTTCATTGGGAACTACTTAACTTTTGGAAGTTTCTGTTGTAGTCTCGAGGGCGAGTCCTACTCATTAGGGTGGAGTGGTGTCACGCCCGGAGGATCGTCGCGTAGACGCCTCCGTACATATAGGTGGCATTACTGTTGGAGTAGTTGTCCTGTTTGTGTGTATTGTTTTATTGTTCTCTGGGGTCCTGTTTTATCTCATATCTTTTTATATTTAAAGTGAATTGTTGTAGTTTCAAATGCTATGTTATTCCTTTGTTTCCGTCTCCCTTACAGCTGCACAGCTCTCGTGACAATAGTCTGGTTCCTGAATAGCTATGTGGAATGTTCGAGCCACGCGAAGATCCGAGGTTTCGAGTCAGTATTTGTTTTAAGTTAGGGCACTTGCAATTTTGGTTTCTAAGAGTGTGTTATGGTTCGGGTGTTAGCCGCTGCCCAGTGAGGTCCGTTGGCCAGTTCGTTAAGTAAGTTAAATTTACTTTTATAGTATAAAAAGTCCGAGTCCTTTTTCTTATAATATTGTGGGCGTATTTCCCCGTTCGTCGGAATCCCTTTAAATTATTACTCTAAACCCATTAAAAGTTTGGGAACAGGGTGTTTGCTGCGACGATATTATCGCTTCACCTTGCGGGATTATTCTTGTATTTGTGGCTCGTGGGTGGTTTCGATTCTGGTTGAATTTCCACCGAGGCAACGCCTACGTATTGTAGATTAAGGACTCGTAATTATACGTTTGGCCATGGACTTCGCAGGTACGTCTCATTTTTATTTATGTAAATTATAAGCTGAGATGTATGTGGATTTGCAATGTTATCAATAAAATTTGCTATCATTAACTTCGTTAGTAATTTGTCTATTGGTAAAGTATTAATTTATCACCTTGGTACACTCTTATTGGGGGAGGGGGGGGGGTCACTGTGATGACCTCAAATCAGTATACACATTGGTTTGTAGACACCTGCCCAAGGTGGGCAGTGGTTTTGTAATAAATATATTGGTAGTACAAATTCAATTTATTTGTTCGTGTTTTATTGGTTCAGGTTGTGTTAACTTGTAATTGCCCAACTTTGATCCTGACGTAGGGTGGCCGACAGCGGCCCTATCGAACCCACAGCCGCTCGGCTAGTTACAACCCGTTGGGGCGCTACAGTACACAAATTCGTGTAGTTGATGATGTAAAGAAAGCACATTAGTTTTGGTGATGATGACTAAAACATTTGATATATCACACGTGGTCCAACTCTCATTCTGTATCAGATATGTTGATGGAGATTTCATCATTCAAGAACGGTTTCTCCTATTTACAGACATAAAAAGAAAACTTTGGCAGATTTAGGGCTAGAAATCAACCTCATAAGAATTCTATCATATGGCTAACTATTTGGCCTAAAGACACATGTAATAGAAGAAAACAATTTTGTACTCTGTGTGCACTGTTCCGCTCATAACTTAAATATGGTGTTGTGAGACGCCTGCACTGAATGGCCAGACTCCGTAACTTGTTTGGGATATTTGTGGAATTAAAAAAATATACAACTATTTTCATAAACAGCCAACCACGGCACAATGCTATCGAAAATGCGCCAAAAGAGATGTGACTACCTGCCAAAAGGTTGCAAAAAAAGAGGGATACTAGGTGGTATTGTGCGCAAGACGCAGTTAGGTCAATCCAAGAAACATATCCTGCTTTGTGGTTAGCACTTGAGAAACATGGTGAAACGGAACGAAATGCAGACAGTACAGTTGAAAATGAAGGGTTGCTAGGGATCATTAGCAGACATTGAATTCCTTCTTATGATGGAAATATGGATGGATATATTAATTAATATCAAAACGTTATCAGAATACCTCCAGAAGGAATCAATGAAATTTTTCACTGCAGGTGACACTGTCAAATCCACACTTTAAACCTTGAGTGAAATCAAAGTGACTAGCACCTCCATCAGTTGCATAGAAAGACAAATACTAATGCTGAAAAAGAAAACATTGCAAGGTAATTTGCAGCACTCAGACTTCGTAGACTGAAAGTCATGTCAGGTAAACATGTACGCGATAACCCGGCCATCGATCCAGTAGTTCGATTTAGAATAAATGTTTTTTTTATCGTATGCATAACACCCTAAGCATTGAATTGGAATCCAAATTTGAGGACCACCACTCTAGATTGAAAACAATTTCATGTTTGATGCCACCATTCATTGGAGATATGGAAGGCATTCATGAGCTTGCATCAATTTATGAAAGGGATGTGGATCAGAACTGAGTTGTGTCTGAATATAAGCAGTTTACTCAATTCTTTAAAGAAAGCCGAGCTTTTCCTCATTAGACCTAATTCAGTGAAAGACATGCTCACGGCTATCAAGGAAAATAAAGCTTACCCGAATTTGACCATTTATTGACACAGTGATTATTGACACAGTTACAAATCATCTGCCCCTTCAGAACGGTCCTTTTGGTGTTTGACACTGATCATACTTAAAAACAACAATGTCTGAAGAAAGACTAGCTCCTTGGCATTAAGAAGCGTTGAATGTAATATTGCTGACACAATTGACTTTGATTTCAGTTTAAGATACGCTTAGTACATTGAGCCGTATTGCAAGGCGTATTAATCTTCGCTGATAAACAAAAAAAAACAAGACTGAGAGATATGATCTTATTTACTGTATTATTGAGAGATTCCATGAGAGTGTCAAATATGAAATTATCACTTATTTTGACGGAACAAATACTCAGAAACCCATTCAAGCAGTAACTAAACAGAATTTATAAAGATTAAAATAAAAGTCATTTTGTGAACGTTTACTATAATTGACACTGTATTACGAATAAAGTGTTGGATTCAATGTGTTAGAAAACACACATTTCTACCTGCAGAAGATTGCATTGATTTAGTCTTAAGCATTTCAGGCCGCGTTTAATATCTGAACAAGCATTACATATTGAGTAAAATGGGAAGTCCTCGTATCTGAAATTTCTGAATATTGGTAATATGTCAACTTCTACCAAACTGAGTATATTGAAGTTGGCAAAATGGCTTTTGTGATATTCCAGATTTGAAATTTATATTTCATGTAAAATCATAACATTTAGTATTGATAAGTGCTTTGGTCTTCTCCAGCAATTAGTATTTCATGTTTAATGTTTCATGAGTTATATCTTTTATTGTGCCCTGGTTGTTCAAGCATAAATTTAAGAAAGCTAATATCAGTAAATTATTTTCAAAATCTTCACATATAATTAATGTTGTGGTGTACTTTAGTGTACTTGAAGAAAATATAGAAGTGTATAAGGGAGTCCTCTCCTCTTGTTTAAAATGAATAAAGCCCGTGAGCATCAGGGCCATACTCTCCCTCCTAGGGCATTAACCATGGGCCCACCAGGGGCTCATGAGCGGCCCCACCGCGGTCGACTTCACCCACGAATTGCTCTGCTGGCTATAGTCTATTTGTCTCTCCTTGTGGGAAACCTTGTTCAAACCCCCCGATACTCATGGCTCGTACAGTAAGTACTGTTCATGTCCTGTAACACATGTTACCGTGTTAAGAACACAAAGTAGTAATTACTGACGCACGGTTGTAGGACATGAACAGTGGTTGCTGTACCAACCATTTAGTGCGAGTTCATTAATACACGATTCTAAAATGAAGTCGTATCTAGTCGTTTTATGCTACAATTAGGCCTATGGATATGCCCGAACATGACCTCTTTCGTTATCGGCTTACATGGGAACAACTTAACAGCTTTACAGTTGTTACAATGCCACCTGTAACATATGTTACCTTGTTACGCACACAAAGTAGTAATTACTGATGCAAGGTTGTGTGACATAAACAGTAGTAGCAATGAGTACCGGCTGTTCAAACCTTGCCAACCTTGCATGAGAGGGCTGGCTACACCCCTGAGGCTAGGTAACCCAATGAGGAAATGCGTGGGATTTTGGGAAAAAACGCTTTTCAGATGAATATTCCTTGCTTTACCTTGCAGAAGGGTAGTGCTGATAACGACAGGTAAGAAAGATCATATTCTTTGATTATTTGGTTTATTTTCCGTAAAGTAATTTTGGCTGACGGTAGTAACCAGGAAACTTTTCAAATGATGCTTTAAAGACTAAAGGAAATTTTAGCTGAACATACAACATTTGTGTGTTAATATCAGCTATAGAATAAGCAAAATATTAAGATGATGATACTAGTTTAATAGACTGTGTGTTATTATCAGCCTGAAAGAAAAGTTATTTTGTTTGTATATTTGACACAATACACTGCCGATTGCTAACATTGACATGCATCGTGTCACCATATAGAACTGTTTATGGAAACTGGGATACCTGGAAACACATATCTGTTCATTTTGCTTACCAAATTTGAACAAGGAACGATGATCACGGTTCAACCATCAAGATATTGCAAAAGAAAAATAAGCATTTCATTCATTTTGAAAGTCATAACATTCTCTCGTGGTGACCACATAGATAACCTGGTTTCCAATTATGTGTGGCTATCATACATGTTTTGTTTAGAATATGCCTTCAAATATAAGACAGGAGGGGGGAGGTGGGTTAAAGGGAGTATAGGTTTGTGTCCTGCGAGACATGTTTGCTGATTATTACGGTCAGCTCGTGGACGCTGTTTACATGAGAACAAATTCACAGTTCAGCCAATCCTCAGTTTATAAGTTAACAAGTTAACACGTATGGTATGGCACGTTAAACAAATAGACATTTCCTTACACGTTATGTCAAGCGTCACTTTTAAATATTGAATTTTGAATATTGGCTTTAAAGTTATCATGTTCATATCAAAGGTCGGAGAGGCATTGAGTTCAGTGTTTATAGTCAAGATAAATAAGAACTAATCATGCTCACTTGGTGATGAATCGTTAGATAAAATACTTACCATATCTCCATTGCAAATCATTAGGAAGTCATCAGCCAGTATCGAAAAAAAAATGACGGTAAAAGCTATCACGTGATACATCATTTTTGACGTTCTGTTCTGCCACACGAGTGATGCGTCCACAAGCAAAGAAAGTATTATTAAATATGAGCACGTTCACTACTCTTTCTTCGGAATTGAAACTACAGGCACTGACAATTTAAATATTTATCATGTCTGCATCGATGTGGTATTAACTGAGATTGAACGCGGAAGGAAACGTAGGAAAAATAAGGAAGGTAATTGGTGTCGCGTAATCGAATCCATTGCAATAAATGGATGAATGACTAAATGTACAAATGATCGATGAAACTCGCGAATGAAGGTATGGAGAACTTAATGAAAAATAAACTTTACATTTTACGTAGAAAAGCGATAGCGCGAGATGTTTTTTGTTCCTGTATTCGACGTTTCTTAAATTCAACCATCGGAACGATTACTCCATCGACTTTTTTGGTATCAATTGCTAATGCTGAAACCGTGATCATTGAAATTAGAATATTATGGAATATGAAGCATAAATATACCACCAGCGGGCCTCAAGGAAGCACAGATAAGACAGGCAGTTTAAAGCATCGCTCACATCGTCTTAAGAGCTGTATTGAAGGACGTTGTTTTTGTAACGTCAACGTTATTAACTAATGAAATTATATTCTACTCGAGATAATTTATGTGTTAACGTCTCTACAGTTACGGTGGTTTCAAATCTCCTCTTTCCTTCACGTGTATAATCTACAAGTTACACATCGCAGAATCGTATTACTTCACTAGACATACTACCAAGTACATAATACACCTGTCTAACTCTACCAGTCTGGCTGTAGTACCGAAGAGAATATGAAGGTGAAAACAACACAACTTTTCAAGACAGTTTCTTGTGTCACAGATCCACAGACAACAATATTGGAACTGTCACTGCATTTGGGGGATACTTCAACCTTCCACACTTCATAACACGGAATCGTCTTGACACGGTTTGCCCTATACGTGGTGATTTCTCCCCACTCAACCTCATTTTCTCAACACAAAGATATGAATTATTCAACCAACCTCCAGCCCAAGCTTCCTTTTCCACCACCCTTTCCACTTCTTCCAGCCCTCCCTATGTGCACCTTGAGACACATCGTGTCCATTATCCACATTCACATGTTTCTTCTACCTAAACCTCATTTATTTTCAATACGTTTCACCTTGAGATTAGTATATTCGCAGTTGTCATACCACCAGCCACAAAAGTGACGGTTTGCACACCCACCAATATCATTGGTACGGTCGAAGGTCGTAAAAGATATGTTTCTGTTGTAGACACAATGTTTATTGCCACCAGGTTTGGTACATGAGATTTCACACAAACAATAGTTAACTTATTAGGCCCTTACTTCAGAGAATGTATAGGCTACATTTACATCTCACCTATGAAATTGTCAAATTTGTCAGGATCATATAATGACATAAAGATTGTATTTGACTTGCATCAATATTTAACTTTATTTTTCTACACAAGTAATAATTTATCCGAGTACTTGCAGGAATGTTTGATCTCGGGCTGATGAGTGACTATTATTGAACGTTTTCATACATGCGATCTATGATTTATTTGCGTTGAGTTCCTCAATGCATACAAAATTCGAATATCAATCAATTATAAGAAAAGTTCTAACAACGAGAAATCATTTTTTTGTTCTTAAAAAAGGGAATTTAATGTTAAGAAATTGATGACACTTCCAAACAATTCTTACTTACCGTTTTGCAAATAGCTGATTAAAGTTGTCACATGTTTACCAAACTGAAACGTGAAACAAGCAAGTGTGATATCATAGGGCACGTTGAAATAAGAAAAGTTCCGTTTTTTTCTTCTTTATTTGAAATGGGGGTGTAGGCGGTTTTACACTATCTAACGCAACGTAGTGGCCAAGAACCTGAAGTATTTTTAAGGGAGGGCCCGAGGAACATGAACTTATAGCATGCTCCTCATGGTGAAACATAATTGCACCTATTAGGTGAATTGAGTGTACTTTTAATAGTAGGAAAGACTAGCGTAGGTTCTTATGACCAACTAGACCGGTTTCTGCTCTCAACTTTTATAGGAGGAGCTTCATCAGTAGTAAGCCTTTGAATATATTATATTCGGCATGAGCGTCTCGTTCTCAAAATGCATGTATTTTCTGTGCACGAGTTTTTATGGACTCATAGTGCATCTATAAGAGCATCTAAAAGAGCTTCGTGTGAACCTTGAGAGTCAGCTGATTCTTTGTTAGTACGTAACCTTGAGTTAACAAGTAAATCTTTGAGATTTTGGGCCCTTTTGTAGGCAAGAATCGGTTCTTTTGGAAACAGTTTGGAAAATTCCGCGTGTTGCGAAATTAAGTGCCAATGTTTCAAAAGTGCTTTTTTTCAAATGCGTGGTTTTGATATGGGGTGTATAGGTAAGCTTGAACACCAGTGGTGGTTCCTTTTGTTTAGGATTGGTAGTGAGGTAATGCCTACGGTTTTCAAATTTTATGCCTTTAGTGGCTGTGGCAATTTCCTCTTTCTTATATTTACGGAGTAACAGTTTCTCTGTGAACGCGTTCTTTTTCTGTAAGAAATCAGTCTCGTTGTTACAGAGACGTGCGTATCGTAATATTTCCCCTTTAATGAAGCCTTTAAAAGTGGCAAGTGGGTGTGCAGAGTTTCTGTCGAGGTATTGGAAGGTTTCCGTGGGTTTGGTGTGGACTTTAGTGTCTAATAACCCATTGGTTTCGAACCTTGTACCTTTGAAGATTTTCAAATCTAGGTATGTTACCTCGGTGTGTGATATTTCTACCGTAAACTTTAAGAAGCGGTGAATTTCATTCAACCTTTTTACTAGGTGTTCAAGTTCCTGATGTGTACCGTCGTAGAGCAATAGAATGTCATCTCTATTGCGGAGCCATTTTAAGATTTATTATCTGTCGGTAAAATCTGGTTTTCAAGTCTATGCATGACGATATCGCAGATTTCCGGAGAGGCTTGGCTTCCCATGGCGCAACCGATCTTTTGTAGATAGAACTGGTTATTGAACTCGAAACAGTTTCTTGTTAAGATGAGTTCAATTAGTTTGGTGACCGCACCACCAACAGGGAGCTACAGACTATACGTAGTCACTCAAAAGCCCAAAATCTTCGAAAAGAAGCAGAAACACTAAAAAAGTTCGTAAAGAACCTATCAGACAGAAACATGTCCAATATAGAGTTTATTGCGCTGGGAAAAGGTCTGAAGTTCATAGCAACTCCAGTAAAACCTAAACGAAGTGATCTTCTCAAGTCATTAAAAGACCTAAAAAGAAAATGAGAATCCGCTTCATCATGCAGAATAAAATGCAAAAATGGAATAAAAAATTTCCGTCTACCCTCTACATGGTCACCTAACATGACTTTTAGTAAAAACCTAGAGGACTACTTGGAAGCAACACAAACCGAAATGGCACGTGTTACTATCCGAAACGCCAATAGCAACACGCATAAAGCGGAGCGCTTTGCACTAAATGCAATTAAAAACGACCGCTCTATTATTGTCAAACCCTTCGATAAAGGTAGAGGCATTGCCATAATGAATCACTCAGACTATCAGGCCGAAATTGAAAGGCAATTAGCTAGTCACCACTACGAAAAGTTAGAAAGTGATATGACGTTTCAAACTAAAAGTTTAGTCCAGGAAACACTAATTGAAATGTTCTCTGCAAAAGAGATCGATAAAAGCACCTTCGAGTACTTGTCACCATATAGCCACAAGATCCGCACACCGGTCATATATGTGCTACCAAAAATTCATAAAGCACCCCCGGCAAATTTTGAGTAGACCGATAATAAGTGGAAACGGTTCACCGACCGAAAAAATATCGGAATTTTTGGACTATTTCTTGCTTCCTATTGTAATAAAACAAAGCACTTATGTGAAAGACACAAATCACATTCTGCAAATTTTGGAAGCCACCCCGTTACCAAAAACGGTAGTACTTGCTACACTCGATGTCGTCGCCATGTATACCAATACTCCCCAAGAGGAGGCATCAGATATATGTCAAGAAGTGTATGAAAAGACGGAAAAAAGCGAATATGGAATAAATAAAATATCTTCCATATCCATGCGCAAACTAATTGAACTCATCTTAACAAGAAACTGTTTCGAGTTCAATAACCAATTCTATCTACAAAAGATCGGTTGCGCCATGGGTAGCCAAGCCTCTCCGGAAATCTGCGATATCGTCATGCATAGACTTGAAAACCAGATTTTACCGACAGATAATAAAATCTTAAAATGGCTCTGCTATAGAGATGACATTCTATTGCTCTACGACGGTACACATCAGGAACTTGAACACCTAGCAAAAAGGTTGAATGAAATTCACCGCTTCTTAAAGTTTACGGTAGAAATATCACACACCGAGGTAACATACCTAGATTTGAAAATCTTCAAAGGTACAAGGTTCGAAACCAATGGGTTATTAGACACTAAAGTCCACACCAAACCCACGGAAACCTTCCAATACCTCGACAGAAACTCTGCACACCCACTTGCCACTTTTAAAGGCTTCATTAAAGGGGAAATATTACGATACGCACGTCTCTGTAACAACGAGACTGATTTCTTACAGAAAAAGAACGCGTTCACAGAGAAACTGTTACTCCGTAACTGTAAGAAAGAGGAAATTGCCACAGCCACTAAAGCCACTAAACCAACGAAGAATCAGCTGACTCTCAAGGTTCACACGAAGCTCTTTTAGATGCTCTTATAGCTGTACTGTGAGTCCATAAAAACTCGTGCACAGAAAATAGATGCATTTTGAGAACGAGACGCTCATGCCGAATATAAAATATTCAAAGGCTTACTACTGATGAAGCTCCTCCTATAAAAGTTGAGAGCAGAAACCGGTCTAGTTGGTCATAAGAACCTACGCAGTCTTTCCTACTATTAAAAGTACACTCAATTCACCTAATAGGTGCAATTATGTTTCACCATGAGGAGCATGCTATAAGTTCATGTTCCTCGGGCCCTCCCTTAAAAATACTTCAGGTTCTTGGCCACTACGTTGCGTTAGATAGTGTAAAACCGCCTACACCCCCATTTCACCAAACTGAAACGTGAAACAAGCAAGTGTGATATCATAGGGCACGTTGAAATAAGAAAAGTTCCGGTTTTTTCTTCTTTATTTGTTACTCTATATTGCTAACCTTGGTGTGTGTACATCACTTGACTAGGCTGTGAGAGAATGGACAGTGGCTGTGGCAGAAGGTAAATCTCTTTTTGATATTAATTTGATCAAAAACAAGCAATCTTTGTTAATTATTCAATTTCTATATAACTTACTAGCTGTAATTCCAGGTTGGTACTCTCCGAGATTAACCAATCGATGATTACTATCCTCATCTGAAATCCTGAGAAGGTCATACTTTGCAAAGTAATCGTTTCGTTCGTGTTAACTAAATCAATCTGGAGCTCATAATCTCCTTGGTTTGTTATGTAAGCAATGTTATCGTTTCCGAGCAAGAATTCTCCTTAATATAGGAAACCGAACTCATGCTTATAAGCAATCCAATTGCGGTAAAAGTTCACAGCGCCATCAACCCGACGCTGAAATACCTGTGGAGATATTATGTGCTTGTAAGGGACATGTTGGAAAAGGAAATCGAAGACTTAAAGAAAACCCATAAAGCAAAGTATGTAAAAAATCATTTTATTGTCCTCATGTTGGAAGCCTGTTCCGTTGCTTAAGTATTCAAAGAGACCCAAGTCCGATTATGGTATATCATTTCTACTTTGATGAACACGTTGCACAATAATGGCATGTAATGACATGTAAAGGCATGTAGGAGTGGACAACACTTCAAATTTTCTTTGTTTTTTAAAATTGATTACCGATGCGGTTGTACTCTTTACGTTTTTAAATATCAAATTCC
>KN882674.1:378-21742 GCA_000934455.1 Apostichopus parvimensis
GCTTTCCCGCGATTAGTTCATATTCTACGTCACACTACTACGTCATTCACTACTGTTCGTTCGAACCTAACGAACGCTTTGATGCACGGCTTTTGCGTACCGTTTATCGTGTTAACTACCGTTACCGAATTGTCCCAACTGGGTGCAATAGACTTCCGGGTTGATGTGCAAACGATAGTTCTTGCCAACACAGCTGTGCAGTGTAATCACACACGTAGCCGGCTGTACACAATAAGTATATTGATACTGTTTGTCAGTGACACTGCTGTCAGTGTTGAATCTGTTGTGCGAAGTCACAATTTCACACCATTTTATATTTGACTTATCGTACAACAACAAACAAACGTCAAAGGTTAAATTAGTGTATCATAATCTGCAGAAAACGTGGGTGAAGACAGCTAGATTTGGCGTTATTCTACCTGTTTCTTTCACTCACAATGAAAGATGCCGCACGCTCAGAAACAGTTGCCTTCTCCTTCTGAAAAGGATGACCAAGTACTTGCTGAAAAGAAAGAGAAACACATCAAAAGGAGGAGCAAGATATTAAGTGACGATGAAGTACCGATAGCAACCGAGGCTCCTGTACCGGCAGCGCCGGCGACTGATTCCAGTCCATCACCTTCACCAGGAGCGAAGCCAAATCCAAGAAAAAACCAGAACAGGAATTCTTACATGGGAACAGATGATGATGAATTTTCAGACAAGTCTGTCAAGAAAACTTGTTCCGTAAGTTATCCAACAGAAAGTAGGTCTAAGTCAGGCCTTAGGGCCTATAGTTTTGATTTACTGTAGTTTCTGGATACTCCTGGTCTAAAGTTACGTTTTAATAATTAATCTAGGGTTAGTCTTACATGATTCATTCATAGGCTATGTGAAATTATGTTGACATGATGTAGCCCTATTTTTTATACAAAACTCACTGACGCCATAATTAGCTATAGCATACCGTGTGCTATCGTTGTAGCCTATGTTTGAAGAAATGCCAAACTTGTGAAACCTGGCCTAGGCCTAGCTTACATGAGGTTAGGGTTCTAGGCTAGTCCTACTTCTCACTCACACTTCCTTTACAATGTTATTTCCTCTGTAGGCCTAGGTATCAATGTTGTTTCTATGCTATCATCTGTTTAACCTAGACTAAGAAATATATGGTACAAAATTTGTAACAATAAACAGTTTGTGGCTTTCAGCATGTGGCAGTTAAGTGGGAGGATATTGGTCACTCTTTGCAGTGACATCCTTGAGAGAGAAATCTCCCACTTTCTTTGTGATGTGACTAATTAATTGTATTTCAAGGCTAGGCCTACTTCAAGGTCCAATCTTTGATAACATATTTGAAACCATAACAGTTGAAAGTTGCAAGGCCTGATGTTTTGATCCTAGCAGGATCTTCTACAATGGTAACCACATTTGTAAGATGTGCAATATTGCCATTAACCTGGTCAAAACCGTCAATATAATTGAATTCAATTGAAAATTGGTGTGCACATTGAGGACCCAAACATGGCTGCAGACAAGATCCCTGACTCAATGCACATTGTGGTATCATGCTCATTTCTCATTAATCATATATCTTAATGGCGGAAAATTCTCCCATTTTTCAGCTTTCGTGAAACCTGAAAGTTAGACACATAGTTGGCCTACTTACAGTAGGTCTAACAAGTAACATTACGGCTGTGTACAGTACTTGACTGTCGGTTTGTATTAAAGAAAATATTGATTACATATTCCCACTAGTCAGCTGTTTTATTAGGAGGGTGAGAATGTGGTATTTTGAGGGAGGGGTGGGACAGGTTGGGGGGGGGTTAGAGGGATGATTGTACTGTTTCCATAATTCCATTTAATGATAACACTCTAATTATCTCTAATAACCAGTATAACTCTGGTGATTGTTAAAAGATGCAAACATTCTCACTGAAGACTTTGTCTTATAGTATGCACATATGGTATGTAGCACTGATTGACCATCTGTATTGGCAGTACACATCCTAAGTGTTTCTTTACTGTATCAACACAGTAAAACTCAAATTTTTATTGTGACAACATTTTGTCCTACTGTAAAAAGTACCAATTTTTTTTTGTACCCACTTCTGTTTTATTGTTATATGTACATATAACACATACAGTACTGTATATATGTTCTGAAATGCAAATTATACAACTTCAAACAGTCCTAAAAAATAGCATGTGCGTTATAATTCATGATGGAGCCTTGAAGGTCAACTTTAATATTTACAGTAAGAATTAAACTGTATGCACTCTACAGACCTATAAAGTACTAAGTACTGCACTGTGTGTATAGCAATCTCCTGGTGTCAGGGTTTTGGTTTCATACATACACTGTACTGCTATGGGTGAAGTTTATCCAATCACCATAATAACCAGCCTCACAGTACTAACCAAATTTCCTTTGCAGTCTCAAAACAAACATCAGCAATATTAACCAACTGTTAAGTGTTCAAATAAAGGTCATATACAGTATTGTAGTGATGCATGCTTAACAATGTCAGTAACAATAGTAACAAAAGGAAATTTAATGGCTCATAACAACTTCTGTCATTGTTGCATAATGCATTATAAGACTGCACTGAACTGCTCAATTAGTTTTCCTTTATCTGTTTCAGAGCTATATTCTCGCTATGTATATAGTTTCTTTGCCCAAAGTCAAGCACTCATTAAGTATCAATTGACTGTTATGTTTTTTTTTAGTTTTATAATCTTTTTGTTGTTGACATTTTCAGCTTGTGCAGTACTATCTATTCCTTGCTTGTGGATTTTTTTTCTGTACATTTAAATTTACTACTGAGCATCACTAAGCATACAGTATGTGTATACATTTCTATAACAATGCGATTAATTTAGTTTGTCTATTCAATTATTAGTACAATTATTGTAACAATAACTGCCTGATTATTATTATAAGTAGTAGTATACTGGTCAAGTAATGAAGAAATCAGTGATGACAAATTTGACCATTCTTTCCATTCCAACTTTTATTCAAACTGAAATCAAACAACATTGCTAAAAGTAAATACTTACTTTGCAGTAATTAAAACATTAAAACAGCTTTATTTGCATCAGTTGGTCAAAAGCTCTTTGCCAATCCTGTACTAAAATATTTCTCAAACTCTGACATTGTATTTGGATCAACTTTAAAACACCCCAGTGGTAAAATATTCATCCAAGTGTCGGTTACGTAAAATATAATTTTAAATTATGGTTTTTGATTACATTGTCTACATTTGGTTGCCAGACACTTTTGCATAAAAACATTTTGTCTGAGGTGAGTCGAGCTATCGACTCGTTAGAACACGGATTTACCTTTACCTCTCTCTGTAATGGATCCCCTTAGATCAGGGGTGGGCAACCTATGGCCCGCGGGCCACATGCGGCCCGCCAGTGATTTTTTTGCGGCCTGTGAGATGTCTCAAGAAAAAGAAAAAAATCAATCTATTTTACATCATCACAAAAAACGAGCAAGCTGCTTAGAATTTATCGGCACTAATGATGCTGTCAGGTATAAAGTCTATTATCACCATTAATTATCAACTGTACTGTATTGACATTATGTTTTTGTGAATACAGATTAAGTACACACACCTATTGTTTGAAAGGTTTGAAATCAATGTCAGCATGTCGTTGGTTAGGTGCGACCCAGTCAATTTTTTCACTCCTTATATCTGGCCCATTCATTCAAAAAGGTTGCCCACCTCTGCCTTAGATGATACTGCAGGACACTACTAGGCTAGCTATGAAGTTTATCTCATGCCAGCCGTTCTGTTTCGTTTTCCATAAGATCATGAAAATGTCAGCCTTGACGATTGTTTGATGTTTGTTAACTGATAACATACCCTGCCATGGACTCTCTCCCTCCCTCCTGGTACTAAATAACTTCCTATTATGATATAGCCAGTACAGACACTAGTACAAATATGTTTGGAATGCTTCCTCAGCAAAATAACTGTGCTAAAAATATAAGGCCTCTAATGGCATTCACAATTGAAACCAAAATTATTGTTTGGATGTGGTTTTAATGTTTAATACCTCCAAGGATAAATTTTAATTGACCAAGTGATTTGAAGTTCAAAATTGCATCAAGTTTTATTGCTAAGTCTGTGTCGATATGAATTCTTGGCTCAAGTGTAATGCACACTTTACAGTTATGTACCATTGTGTATACAACATTAATGTATTGGATATAGGTAGAATAGCATGTAAAGGACGTTTAAGAAAGTTTGATTACATCTTAAAATTCCAAAAGAGTCAGAAATGACTAGATATATAGTTCAGTTGAATAAATCTTGCCAACAGATCTAGGGTTTATAGGGGAATTCCATACAGGATGTGTTCTATAAACACACTTTAAATTACATATCTATAGGCTTTGCCATACATGTGTGTTTGTTATTTCTACAACAAGTGTCTTTACTGTACTTGCAAAGTTTGCATCAAACGGAAGCTTAGCAGGTCAGGTAAGGGAAATTTCCCTCCCTCTCCCAGTTTGGTATGGAGAACAGTAAGGATACGCTTGGGCTGCAGCATTGTGAAAATCTAGCCAAGATGTTCTGCTAGTTTACTGCACGAATAAAGTGTTCATTAACTACACGTTTGAGAAGATAACCATTGTTAACTGACTGGTGTGTGCAGATAATTTTCAGAGCACGGCACGCGGTTTGGGCGAGTCTTCAATGCCTTTAAATACAGTGATATTATCCTCAAGACCCATTCTGGATCTCAACACTTCTGGATGTGTCCTTTGTTTTGATTTCATGTCAGTGGCCAACCCTATGGCAGTGAGTAATTTATCTGGTATCGCATCGTAAAATGCTCTGCTAAATGAGGCAATTTGTTATACAATTGCAAAGATGTATGTACAGTAGTGCTCAGTTCTGATACACCACAGATCCATAGTAAAGTTCACAGCCTTCGAAACACCTAGATGCACAATTTTTCACAGAATTATTCCCCGCTAGTGATGTTAGAAATATATGTGATTGACAGTGCCCTAAGTACTGTTACTTCTCAAGCATTCTGACAATTTTTCAAGTGTTTGCCAGTGTGTTTGACAGTTTCACAAAGACTGCAGTACTTAATGCTCTATTAGCCTATATGGTAGCTTAAAATGAGTGTTTACAATAATGGTTAACTGAACATTATTTCAAACACTTGTATAGGAAAAATAAAAAGTACAATTTCTGTGTAGAATACCAAGTTAAATATAACAAAGGTATGTACAGTATATGAATATTAAATATGAACTAACCATTCTTCAACTTCGTAACTGTTTAGTACAAATCTGAAATTCTTACCCATAAATAATTCAAATTATGTAGAGTTGCTGATTGTGTTACATAGGAATATGATTTGATAACACAATAAACACATACAACTGTTTTCAATTTTGTATGTCTCTACCCAATCTGTCCCAGGGAATAATTGATCTGGTATTCATCTCAAAATATTATGCATATATGTCAAATTTGCTATAAAATTCCAAATATGTATAACATTTTTTATAAAGTATACCACAATATTTTTAGAGGCAAAATTCAGGGCTTGCAAAACTTACACAAAATATGAGCTCTAAATTATTCCCTTGTCCTCTCTACCCCATACCCACCTTCCCTTCAGAGAAATTATTGGATAAATATTTGATTTTTAGGCCTTTTCACAGCTTTCCTTTAGGTAATGCTTGTATGAGATGCATTATTTACAGCTGGTACCATCTGTTTGAAGATGGTTTGGATGAAAGACACCTGCTAATTTATGGAACTAAATTTAAAAGCAATTAAAAGTAAAGTCACTGTGTGGTGGCTATGCTGATGATATTTTAATTGGCTTCAGGGTCACAAAGGAATATCTCTGTCCAGCAAGGTCCTTATTAATCTCTAAAGTCTAATGCTAAGTCTAGAAATGAAACTAAATTAGGAATCCAAAATCAACATGATATTTTGTGACTCACCCCTAAGTTATCTGTTAGGTTTCTAGTAAAATCCAGTCATGGAAGCAAAATATGAAAGATTAAAATCAAAGGCGTTTTAAATGAGTCAAATATCTGTCAACAGGTGACTAAAAACAAGGAATTTTAACGATGAAGAATGGTCCAGGGATGCAGTTGGATGAAAAAGATAATAATTTAGAAACTGATTGAGCACATTTCGTTATGTTTCACGGAGGTAAAACGATGACTAGTGAGTCAGCCAGGAAAATTGAGATCTCAGATGAAGGTATCTGGTAGTTCATTATATTTGAGTCAGTATTTAAATATGATTTATGGCAACAAAAAAAAGAGAAAAATAAAGTAAATTTGGTATCTTGTAGACCATTGAAGCACTGTAAGGATGGATATCAATGACATTTTTTATGTTTTGAGAGATGATCCTTTAGTTGAGTGAGGTCTATCAATTAAAGTGACTGAACTATTTAGTCTAAAGGCCCTTTCACACTAGGAAGCAACGCAACCAAAAAGTCCGCGGCGATATTTTTGCTTTTGCATTATAGGCGATTTTTTATTCATCGCTCGGCGATTTTTTGTCATGGCAGGAAATTTCTTGTATCCTTGATCACATGATGATAAGTATATTTAAAATAATATGTGCGATATTTGTACAACGACATTCGACATGTCATGAATGGGGCAAGAGGTCTTAAAGGCATTGAAGACTTGCCCCAAACCGTTTGTGGCCATCTGAAAAAGTTTACTTTCTGTTGCTTGCAAGTGACGTTTTGTTCGTGTCGCTACAAAATGCAAACAGTAATGAAACTTGATACCTTGTTATCTTTAGCTGGACCTGAGATGTCCATCGCTGTATCGTTTATACACTGTGCTGTGGGTATTGACCGCAGCTGTATGTACTGACTGTACACTAGTGTCTAATTACCGACGGTAGCAAGCTGTGTGTGTATTTTCTGGGATCGATGGTGGTGTCTAACACTTCTGTTACACCTCATTCGAAACTAGGTCAGATTACCAGCATTAGACGCTTCTTTTTGCGCGAGTCTTCACACCCTTTAAAAACCTTGTGATGAATAGATTTAGTTTACATAGCTTTGTTGTATGGAAGAGTAAAACAGAAGAGATATAGATCATTGTGGGTACACCCTATGTTGAAAAATAAGGAAACGTCTCCGGTGAATAACACCAACTGGTACAATAACTTCGTTTGGATCAAGCGCGGAATGATATGACCCTTCAAAACTGACCTGTGAAAATTCAAGCCTTCAACAAGTGTACTAAAGGTGTATGCTCATGTATTGGTATGGCCTTGAAGTTTCCGATATAAGAAGTTACTCCGCGATTATTTTCAGGCTGCTTGCTGTTTCCTTCCAGGCATGTTTGTTTTTTCTCAGAGTCCTTGTATGATCTGCTGCCTATATCCCATATCTTTGCGGTGTTACTGAACAAACAGTAATTTATATTAGATTTTCTTTGAAGCAAGACGTACCAGTAGTTGTTTACAACCAACACGTGATTAGAAAGGTATTCACTTTTATCCTGCTAATCATGTGATGTTACAGAGGGCAATGATTGGTCACACGAAGAAAGGCGCTCGGCGACAAGTGCCAAAAGTTGAATTGTTTTTTATCGCAACACATGGTTTCTAGTGTGAAAGGGTCTAAAGTAATAACATTATTTCAATTTTTTTATCGCGTCTAATGTGTAAGGACCATTAGTGTACAGGACCAATTAGGTCAGTTCCTAATTAGTTGCAACAGAAAACTCAATGGTAAAACATAAGATATTTTGTGGCCTTAAATTACATGTATGATTATTATACATTACAAATTTGTCAAAGACAAATGGCTTTGACCGTCATCCAAGGGTACTCTCTTGTTTATATGAAGTTAAAAAGAACATGGTTGGGTCGAATTATTAGAATTTATTTAACAATGAATGGGTTTGCATTAACAGTTACACCTAGGTACGGAGCATTCCAGAGTTTGAGCATTTTTCAAAACAAAATACAGATCTTGAATACTATAGTAACTATGGAAACATAGCCAGCACCCAAATTTTTACATTTTCATGAACTATAGCATATCAAGACTAAACTTTGCTTAAAGTCCCCTTTTTAAATTTCTTTCAAATATGGCTGGCTGAATGGTTCAAAACGCTCTGTATGATCACTATGAGATACGAAAGGGAACTACAGAGATTTATTCAAATGATGCAACTCATTTCATTAGTAAGGCTTTCTCTTGCTAATTTATTCATAAGTGCAGAAGATGCATTCCTGAAGCAACCATTAATTAAACATGTGTTTGTTTATGACTAACTGGAACCTTGCCACTAGCTGCTCTATAATTGCACGCATCCATTTCATGCTTGGGAACTCGAAAGTATATACTTTCAACAAGGACTAATTCACAATGATAACAGTGTTACACGTAAGTTACATACATTAGCACACTTACAGTGTGCTACATGACTATGCCTTACACGTACCTATATCCCTGTATCTACAACAGATCAATTTCAACCTTTGTTTTGACAAGTTTTGTAGTAATTAAAACACTTTGAACCACTTCCATGTCCAGGGTATGTTTGGAAAATTGCTATCCCAGGAAATCACCAGCGGGAGATTGTAGAGTAACTTTGAAAGTCATTTGATTTCAACTTGTACTTAGTTAGCTGTATGCACTGAGTGTGCAGTTATTAAGATTGTTATGTGTATTGACTACATACGTAGGTAATAGTTTCCAAAACCATGTAGTGAGTGACCAGTACAATTAGAAATAAAACATACACTGACTGAGTTTAGAGTGAGGGTTTCTTAATTATTAAAAACAGCCGGGAATTTAGGTACGGGGATGTGCATTAACAATCATTGGACCATGTAGTGTTTGCTATATGTTCCAAAATGTTGGCAAAGTATCAACAATATCACTAAATTAGTTAAAAAAGTTATGGCATAAAGTTTGTCAAGTTTTATACATAGATGAATTTATTTCGCTCCTCGCTTACCTGGCCCTCCACATCCTTAGCACTCCTTCTACTATGCCTATAATGAACTGGTAAACCTTTTAACACTGTGTGCCCTTTTATAGCCCACTGTCATTGCACAAACTGTACGTTATAGATGTGAGCACAACGTCAGTAACTTATACTGTAAAGATGGGACATGAGTATCTGGTCAATACATAAATTGGAAAAAAACAAAGTAATACACTAACTTCGCTAAGTTCATGAAAACCTTAGTCCGAGCTAATGTCCTGTACATGATACAAACTACTCATTCTAAATTGCTACTGACAATTTCCACTCGGCCAGTTAACATTAAAGGTTTCCTGTGGAAAGAATTAAACAACATGATAGAACTTATTTTTCTTTTTCACATAGTTTCTGCATGTTTGACAACTATGTGTCAATGAACTGAACTCATGTTATACTGTAGAAGGAGGTAAAATTTTGCTCACAGGATCACAATTTTTTTGTTCCTTAGAAACAAGTTGATCATAATTATACCTTAAGTACAGCTACAATGTTAGCTGTTAGGACTGTATGATAAACTAAATTCTCTAACCCTAGGAGAGAATTAAATTTGGCTTTTAAAGTACCACTATCCTTAACCTGTCACAGTTTGGACACAAAAATAAAGTTGTTAATATTGTAGTTAGGTTCTTTTTGCTAAAAACTGATGTCCATTAAAGTGTCAGGCTAGTAATGGTGAATCATATCAAATCTTGTGTGATCGTCTTCAAAGATACTGTACACCAAGATTTAAATCGTGGTGCTTTTTGGTCCTTTATTTAAAAGGTCAGATATACTAGGTCACTGCATGTTAGTATATTGTACATTGCCAATGTTGCATTGTGCAGCATACAGAACACTACTGAAGGTATTTACTTGTGATAGGTTTATACAGAAATAGCAGAGTTGTCAGTCAACATTACCTTAATGGCTGGCCAAGCGACCGAAGCAAAATAAAACTTTTCCTTCACTAAAATAAAATTACTCAATCATCACTTTCTGTAATTCAAGGTTAATGAAGAGAGAAGTAACTTACAAGACACTGTGGACAATCTTGCTCAGTAGTGCATGCAAGGGTGGGGTGGGTGGGGGGGGTTGAACCGATTTTTCTTTAATTTGGCTCTCCTACATCAGACACCTTTGAAGTAGGTGTGTGATGTAGGAGACACGCTGTGGACAATCTTGCTCAGTAGTGCATGCAAGGGCGGGATGGGAGGGGGGGGGGGGGTTGAACTGATTTTTCTTTAATTTGGCTCTACTACATCACACACCTTTGAAGTAGTGTGTGCAAGGGAGGAGGGAAGGGGGATGGACTGAAATGTTATAATTGGCTCTCATACATCTCCCTCCCCACCTTTGAAATCCTGTGGATGTTACAAGTCTTGCTTGCACCTTCCTGCCAAACTCTTCACCTCACCTTTAATATCATTCTAGATTATCATGAGAATGAAGTAGAAATTTATCCCCATTTTTCAGTTTTTCTTTACTATTAACATTTTGGAACCTTTCGTGCTCAAGTATCTTTAGTCTTATCTGAGATGTGTCCTAAAGATAAATTTCGTTTTCAATTGACTAAAAAGTTGTTAGTATCCTGAGGTCAGCTATGAAAATATGTAAAATAGAAGTTATATACTTTAGAAAGTAGACACAAATCCCGACTGACCATCATCTCTAATTTATATGACAGATCTCGGTGAAGAACAATTAACTTCCTAAGAAATATCTTCCTTCATTTGAGAGATAGCTTAGTTTATACAGTGAGTCTCATCTGGGAACTGTCATTGTTTTAAAATTAATCTGTGATGTCATAAATGTAACATATACTTAATATTAATTAATTTGCTTTCTTTGTAAAGCTTCTTGAGCAGTGACTTTTGTCTACTGATTTGGCGCTATATAATTTCTCATTTATTATTATTATGATTATTATTATTATTAGTATTATATACTCTCATCTTTCAGTATGTCGGCTCCTTCACGGTCGCTCACCTTTCTCCTCCGAGTCGAGCTGAGTTTGTCAGACTGCAGCTACAGACGTTACAGGTATGGCTAAATATATCTTACTAACATTATTGAAACCACACATCTATAGTGTAAATATATATCTCATTTTGACATTTGACACATTAAACCACAAACATGCAGCGGTTTAGGGTTTATCAGGAAAATTTTCAGACACGTAATTGAAAGTGCAATAAATTACAGCGTACAATTAGATAACATATTGTCTTCAATCATTGATAAGTTATTTGTTTCTTTTTCCATGAGGTACAACACTGAGTTCACACTGCGCCATATACAGCAGTGCATAAGACCATTGACCACAACCTGTAACCGCATGTATGTCAGTATATATACACACAACCATGCATGAGTTCATGAATTGACACGTGTGATAGCATATATCCTGTACTGTGGCTGTACGTACAACATGCGTTAACCTGCCCAGCCGTCTAACACAAGTTCCAATTCTAGATTGGATCTACGGATTTAGAAACCATGACCTGCAATTTAAATCCCTTCTTTCCTGTTGCCGTTCAGTAATAGTACTCCTCGGTAGTAAGTGTATAGTAGAGATTTGAAAAGATCACCTTGGTATTTTGTTTTGTTTTAGAGATTTCGATGATGATGGGTTACTAAATTTCTTGTCTTTTGTTTTCTTTTCCTATTTTGATTAATTATGCATGATTTTAAATATGATGCAAAGATGTCACGCAGTGTGACTTGACCATTGTTTTCGGGAGAAAAAAATTGTACATTTGTAACATTTAACATACATGTATAGACAGACTGACTACAAGGGAGTGCCAGGTGAACATACAATAATCAGGTTGGTATATATGTATAGGATGAGTGCATGTAGCAACACTATGTATGTATTTGTATGTATTTTAGATCCTCCTGCAAGCAGGAACTCGCGAAGAAGCCTCATTGGCTTATCAAAGCCGCAAGCTGACCGAAGTCAGTCTCTTACATTCATATTTAACGTCCATGATTATGAATTGTCAATGGTCAACAATTCTGTAACTGGACGACATGTATTAATCTTGGAGTGACTCGAACCGGGGACCTTATGATTGGTAGGCACTATGGACTATGGCACAATGGACTATGATTGGAAGGCACTATGGAAGTATTACTGTACCAGTCACTTCAATGCATGGTTACATAGGAATTTACCTCTGCTCACCTGTCTCGTGTATACTTATGCACTCTGGTCTTCCTATTTTTACATAAATTGGTGAGAGCTGAGCTAGGGACTCACACTTTAGCTCTTTGCAGTGGTATATGTAGTTTCCTACCAAGGGTGGAGTGGGGATGGGGTGGGGGAGTGGGCTTAATTGGAGGGTGAGAGAGAAATAAAGTAATTCAACATTTGGTAATGTTGTTTAATTATCATATCTGTTCTCCTGAAATTTTGCCAAAAGTCAGACTTTGTACCTCTAAGAAGAAATAAATCCAACTATAATCTTTTTAGCTCATGAGTGTATAGTAATCACCTTTGTGATGAACAACTTCCCAAAACAGGTTAGAAAAATTATTGCTCCATTTGGGAGATATTACATTTTAAAAATCATAATGTCACTAGGAGTAATTCGTAACACTGCATCATGGTCCTAGGACGCAATGTAAAATGCTAGTTTACCATTGGTTTGAATGTCAGACTTTATTTCTAGGAAAGTGCATAAACTTGTAGATGAGAGATAATCTAGCTTGTTAAAAGAGCATTGTGGTTTGCAAATCTTATGACCAAATTTTTTTTTTTTTTTTTTTAAAGTGAATTGTTTGAATAAAAGTTCTGTTTTCAAGTTCCCATTTCATAAATTATGCAATATTATGTCATTTTCCAGTTTTTTGTTCCAAACAATTTTAAAGCAATAGGTGTAGCTGTAATACACAGACACAATAAAATGGACCAACCCCCCCCCCCCCAATAAAAAGAAGAAAAAAAAGCGTAGCAAAATGTGGACATATATTACTCGTTGGTAATACGCAGAATTTCTGAATATAGGAGATATATATTCCCACAGTGATGTTAATGGTCGCTACAATGGAAGTATAGTTTATAGTGTATGTATGGTAGGTAGATTACTAGTTGTTGGCTGAGTCATACAGCTCTGTTTACTTCCCAAAGGTAGTCCCCAGAAAATTTAAAACATGCAGGTATTTACTGTTGCTAAGGATAAATTTCCCGGCACTGTTTCGTGTGAAAAGTGCTCTACTGTATAGATGCCCTGACCTTGGGAACTGGAAGATTTCCAAAACACCAGAACAGTACCAGTGAAATTTGCTCTGCCTGAAGTGCCCTCTCTCCAAAGACATCAGTTAGGGTTGTATGCACGTTCAAGTATCATGTGACTCATAGCTTTCTCGCTGGGAAGAATAAGACCACTCAGACATTAATGGAAGTTTATTCTCTGATCGTGGAGGTGTACAAGGGAATTATGTCAGATTAAATTTAAAGGATCAGCAGTACTTAATGGTCCTAAATTTAAAAGATGTAGTTTACTTTCCAATAGGTTCTGATTATCTCCAAGTTATTGCCAGAGAATATGTGTGGGTGTGAGTGGGGGGGGGGCAGGGGGTGTGTGGGGTGTTGGGAGGGGTCTGTAGTTTCAGTGTCACAGTGAGGAAAGAATGAAGGGGTCACCAATGAATGTGTTGTGATTTGTAATGCGATATATACCAACTTTGAAGGAGAAGATTGGACGCATAGTTTGAAGAAATCTAAAAATAGTTTTATGTGCATCTCTGACATCACACCTGTTTGCTCCAAGTTGCATTGCCTGGAGACAACCAAAGTTCTGTTTGGATGCATGCCTAGCTGGTGACAAATAAAGGGTGGGAAAAAACCCAAACTGTATGTCAAAGTGTATTTACAGTATTTTATAACTTGGTAACACCTGCTTGCAACAGGAGTCCAGCAGATGGAAATGAACACTGCATGGTATTGTACAGTAGTTGTAAGTGAAGGAGACACCATCATTGTTAGTCTAAGTCTTTATGATAATAATAATAAATTAATAATAAATTACATTTATATAGCGCTTAATACAGCGTTTCAAAGTGCTTTACAAAGTAGGAAAGAGACAAAGGAAACCAAGGGAAAAAAGAAACTAGGAATCAAACAGAAATGTTTTAAGTTGTCTCTTGAAAATATAAAGGGAGGGAGAGCCACGACCGTGAAATGGCAGTTCGTTCCAAAGAGAAGGCATTGCGACAGAAAAGGCAAGATCGCCATAACGAGTGCGGGTATGATATCTGAGATAACCGACATTGAAAACCTTTCCCAAACAGCTAAGAAAAAGAAGCCTGCTATTAGTTTAGTTTTTGTTTAGTAAATTTACTTTGTAAATAAGAGTGCATATTTTGAGTGAAGACAGGTAAGAGGTCCGCTTCTATTCCTTTTTTTTTTCGGTATTTGACAAAGTTTTAGTGACTCATATCTAAATTGTATCCTAATTGATCTTTTTACTTGTCTTTATGTTTATTAAATTACAAATTATCTCATAGATAATTTATAATTCATTGTAGTACGGTTGTGGTCAAGTGGTTAAGGCAGTGGACTTGTGATCTAAGGCTTGCAGGTTCGAGTCCTGGCCAGATCATTACGTTGTGTCCTTGGGCAAGGCACTTTATCTCCATTGACTCTCTTCACCCAGGTGTATAAATGGGGACCTGTGAGATATATTGTCAGTTGGGTGCTGTTTAGCTGGTGCCATGTGGAGGGATTGTCTCTGTTTGACAGGTTATCTTTGACCAGGGTAACATTGTGATGCGCCTTGAGCATCGTTATCGTATGTCTGAGCTTTATAAATCTGCAATATAATGATATTATTAATATTATAATTAAATAGTTGAAGTTTTAATACTTCAAAACTTGGCTCCTTTTCCAGACACCAAAGAGGTCGAGGGAAGTGTCGCTCTTCATCTCAATGTCCGGAATCAAGGTCTGCAGCCCAGAGGATGATGGGGTGAGTATTTATATATTGAATTTGCTCAATTTCCAGATGCTAAAATCACATGTTTACTTCACCCTCGCTTACCTGTCTCCTCACAAGTTTTGTAATAGCACTGTCAGTTCTATCGACGTTATGACAATATCATCAAAGTTTCATTTCCAACATTTTCCAACCTTTTAAGTTTTAAACTTTGACCGAAGATCTTGAGTTTTCTTAATAAATCCTGAACTTCATTCAGTCTGTTATGATATCCTTCGCTAGTAGGCCTACTGGTACAGACAAATATCTTGTGAATGTGTCTTTATTTTGGAAAATGCAATCTTCACAAATTTCTTTAACATCAACCCTGTATCAATAAATAGAGTTGATAACACTACTGTATACCCGCTGTGTAAACTGTTGTGACCTTCAGACATGTCAATGTCAAAGGCATAGTTTTATAAATGTAAAATTAACATAATTCCCTTACATATATACCGCCCTCTGTATTCTACCTACCAAAATGGAATTGTTTGTGAATTAGTAGACATCAGCCTTAAATCAGCTATGCTTATCTGTATACTGACAAAGTTCTACTAAACTCTCATTTTTGTGCCCCATTTATAAGGATGGTATCTTTTGAGCCCTCCTTAATTATCTGAATAAAGTGTAAAATGTCACTATAAAGGGCGAAACCAACGAGAGGTTTGATGAATCGATGAAAAATACCCTTGCAAATGGAATTGCAAATCTTCAGAATATTACATTTTGAAGGTAGATGAAATGGGTGGCAACCTCAAAGCTAGTAGTTGATGATACTAAAGTGGGTCAAAGGGGAAGCTGCCTCTAAAAATCCTAAAAAAAAATTGAAAACTAAGTAGTCTAAAGTACATACATTGAGAGGAGACATGTAAGCTTTATCATTGATAAATTTACTGTCAAAGAGACAAGCTTTCAGGTTTTCTTTCATAGTGTGCACATTTCAGATCTCCACTATAGGGTTGACCTCGCTGTTACACATTTAATAGCACCTGTCGGATGTCACAGACACACATGCCAACAGTCGGGAAGTTGTTGCATATTGTCGTCGACACGGGTGGATGTTCGTCTAATTGCATTTGAACAGTCAGGTTGTTAAACGAGACTCGACATTTCGCTCTTTGACAGTAGAATAGGACGACAGGAAGGCCCATTAGAGTGTAGACATACAGGTTTACATGCGCCGAGAGGAAGTCATATTTTGCAAAACAGGATGGAAAATCAGAAATGGTAGAGATCCTAGTGAAATGCATGTTTACACAGGAGACAAAGTATAACGAGGTTACAATAGGTATCAACAACAGGATGAACCTGGCCTGTTGCAAATTTAATTATAGCACATGGATGGATATTTTGACCAAACAAGAAATGCAGAGAGCAGTATATGTTGGTAACAACAGGATACAGGTCTATATGTTGACAAAGAAATTAGGCGAACAAAGAAATTGATCTCTACCGTATTTTGGCAAAGAGAATGCAAAGAAAATGTCTTTGTTAAAACCAGTTGCAGGGTTCATCTTTTGTGATGACTTATGTTTTGATTATCCACAGTAGCTTTCTACATTTGTTCAGAAATTTTTCCAAGCCTGAATTTTACCAGAAATTTTATGATTCCGTTTTGTCCTCAGCTGATCATCGCCCAGACACTAATTGTAAATTTTTTGTGTCCATTAATTAATCAATTAATAATAATTGCTTCATGTACATAACATGTGCAAACCAAAGTTAAAAATTTCAAAATAATTACTTTTACAGTGATCGTTCTTGCAATTGGTATTGTACTCTACAAGTCAAATTAATGCATGACATAATTTTCTCAGATTTGAAAGATAGCATCAGAAATATTTTTTTTTTTCAATATTGATTCAAAGAGCTGGTTAAAGAGATTTTCCAAAAAACAGACTTGTAAATTGGGAATGTAAGCCTCGACTTTCCCTCAAAAGAAAGCAAAACAACAGCTGGCTTAATATGTCATGCTGTACTAAATTGTATTGTTTTAAGCAGAGCTCTGTTAAAGTTGAATTTGATCAATTCGAAAATTTCCATAACAGGGTCTTTAATAGCTTGACAACTCAAAGTTCTGTTCAAATGGGGAAGTAAAATGTGCAAAAAAATTGAGAATTTGCAACTAAGTTGCTTTACACATGTGATTTAAAATTCTGATATGCAAAGTGTGCGAGTGAAAAAATGTCGAGGATGTAACGGTATTCATCATTTACTAGCTCGAGTAAACTCATTCGGTGTAAAAAGGTCGGTACCTTAGACTGATCACTGAATCGTACTTTGTGAAATAACGAGTAAATTTCGTAAAACCACTAACCATAATGCATTTAATCAAATTCAACAAATGTAGAAGATGTTTAATTGCTGGCTGGTATTATAAAACTTTCAGGTGTAACTTTCTGCCAATGTAATATTTTGTCTACACCAACGTAGTGTTGCCCATGATGCAAGTACAGTAGGTGATAATGTCAATACCACTAAACATTGGTCTGACCCCCCATCCTAGACCACACCCCACCCCATCTCCCCATCCACCTGTTACCCAGTCTTGTATGATGATTTGTTTCGAGGTCCCTTGAACAGCGAATTCAATCTTGGTTAGTGTGTTTATACTCAAAAATTGAAATGCACTTTCCTGAAAGGGTTATATTGTCAGTTTTTCATAGCTGCATAAATAGAACAAGTTTTGTATCTCATGGGAGGAAACCGTCTCAGTTTTTCCAGAGCATGCAGACAGCCCTCAGCCCCTCAAGAGTCAAAGACCTTTTTTGTTGTATCGGCAGTTTGATACCGTGTTTACAGTTTGTATAACACCGCTTGAAATACTTTTTCCTATCTCCTACATAATGTAAAATAGTTACCAGCATTAATTACATTTCTACTTTGCCCTCAAGGTAAAAATAACTTTAGACACAAGCTTTGACTGGAAAAAGAAAATCTCTGTATATATATAGCTGGGTGTTATAAGCTAAAGTAGATCACTATGCATAGATGTGGTGGTAGGGGTTTAATATAATCCAAGATGGAGTGGGAGTGAAATAAAAACCAGGGGGGTTAAAAGATCATTGGAAGGAGCCATGACAAAAGGAATTGTGTTTCAGATTCTTGGAACTGAAATCCGGAACAGCTATACAAACACAGACACACACACCCGTACAGTAATACTTTGTATTATATCCAGACAGGGTGACAATGCAGTAACTTTAGTACAGTTACCCTGTCTTTGTGCTCTCTCAAAATGAATATCGAGGCACAATGATGTAGAGGGAACTGAAGTATCTGAAGTATATTTGCACAAACTTATTCCATTTTTTCCCTTTCCACACTCTACAACCCCCTTTGCTACAGGTACAGGTCCATATTTTCTTTCTATTTGTTGAAGAATTATGAAACCCATTTATTAATATCATTTTAGCTTATAAAAGGGGGGGAAATGCATTGAAAACTAAAGAAGTTTATTTTCAAAGTATTTTTCATTCGAGACAGTGGCTCTCATTCGAAACATCGGCTCGCATTCGATACGTCGGCTCTCATTCAAGAAGTCGGCTCTCATTCGAGACTTGGCTCGCATTCGAGACGTCTGCTCTCATTCGAGACGTCGGCTCGCATTTGAGACATCGGCTCTCATTTGAGACATCGGCTCGCATTGGAGACGTCGGCTCTGTGAGACGTCGGCTCTCATTCGAGGCATCGTTTCGCATTCGAGACATCAGCTCTCATTCGAGACGTCGACTCGCATTCAAGACATTGGCTCGCATTCGAGACATCGGCTCTCATTCCAGATGTCGGCTCTCATCAGAGATGTCCGCTCACATTGGAGACATCGGCTCGCATTCCAGACATCAGCTCGCATTCGAGACATCGGCATTGTCTAAGACCACTTAAATTATATTAATCTGAGACTGAAAAATGTGTTGAGACCGCTCAAGACCGAGTCCGGTCAGAAGACCAGACAGAACTGTAGGTCTCAAGTCCTGTCTCAAGTTCTGCAATCCTAAAGACATGTCCCCTTGTTTGGTCACAGCTATGCTCTGCAGGGTCAAGAGGTCATCCTGTTTGAAGAAGTGTTTCTGCTCAAGGAGATATATATTGCAATGCCTTTCTTTGACCTTAGAATCAAAATGCTGCAGTAACTTGTAAATTGATTTTACTTCATCCCTTCAAGAACTCCTGGTGGGTTTCACCTATGAAGAGGGTTGCCTTAGAGGCAGATTAATTTACACCCGCTGTGCGGAATTTTGTAAATTTCACCAGTTTTTGCATAATTTCTGGAAAATTCTGTTAATAATATAAATTCTGTGCAGAAATATTATGGATTCATATGTAGTACCACATGGAGTGTTGTAAAACTTATGGTGGTTGTGGGTTTGCATATCAGGGTCAGGCATGAGAAATTGATAAATGATAGGAACAGTACAGTATGGGTTCTTGGGCTGATAATCAAAAATATATTGTGGATTGCCATGGTTTCTGGAACTGGAAAGTTGCATATAATCAAAGTTGTCATGTGAAGAACAGTTACCAAATGCACTCAACTACGTCACATATTCATGTGCGCCTCAGCAAGCTATCGAATAAGTGAATGAGATATACATATTTCTGTGAATGTCTTTGTGGTTAAACCCTTTGTGACCGTGTGATAAGAGTACAGTAATGAATATGTAAATATCTTTGTGGTTCTAACCTTTATATAGTGTGATATGAATATTCATGAATATGTAAATATCCTTATGGTTTCAACCACGGTTCTGGGTTTCTCATCATCCCTGCAATGAAAATGGAGACATCCTGCAAAGACCATCATATTACAATATCATCAAGGTCATGGACACTATTAAATAATAACTATGTGTATTGGCAAGCTAATTAATAAAACTGAATTATGACTTATTATAGCAAGTCTGGTCTAGAAAGCGATATAAAAACCTTCGCTGTGAAGCTGCGAGGCATTTAAAACATATCAACTCTGCAGGTCGTTGTAACCTCTGTAAAAACTTGCCTGCAATAGACATTAAAAGTTACTTAGCTCAGGAAATGGAAAAATATGAGTTCAACAGAGGATGTTGTCTTTGTACATTAATTGCTCTCATGGGAATTTCATTGGAAATAGGAAAATATTAGAAATTAAGTTCATACTTACTATGTAAATTTAACTTTTAGAAAATTTGTAAAAACTTTTGAGAGAATTTGAGTGTAACACAATATTATATCAATTGTTCATTACCATGTGTTGTGTAATTGTGTTTTTACCCCTAAATACCAACAAGGATGTAAATAAATTTATGCATATATATGCATGAGAATGATTGAATCGATCAAATCAAGTGGAATTCATTTGAATATTTAAATGAACAGCAAGCCACGAATCATAGAGGGAATACAAATAAAATTTTGCCATTTTAAACTTTTAGAGGCTGCCAGAGAATTAATTCAAAGTTGATTTTACAAGTCACTTTAGCCTGTCTACTGTACTTGTTCGATTTCAAGCTGCTCCGTGTAAAATTGAAAGAATTAGAATTTATGGAGAAAAATCTTTAAATTATTCCAATATCAGTATCAGGATGCTGCATGTTGTTGATCTACATACTGTAGGCAGTGACCTATAAACTAGAGCTATAAAAAAAATAAGTTAAGTGACAGGTTTGGAAACTAAGCAGTTTATCGTATAAAGGAAAAAATATTGTTGACGCCTGACAAAGAAAAGGACCAATTGATTGTCCCTTTTCCGAGCATGCTTGCCATACAAAGTTCACGTACAGCTTGCTTTGCAGTACCTTTTGTGTCCAAACCTTGAAAAGCATGTTTACACTGCGATCTTGCTGTGTTTTTGGTGATATTAGTTAACGTTAGTTGCACAGTTCTCACAGCGTATAATACAAACATCACCAAAGAGGAAGTATTAGACGTAAGGACTTACAAAACTTTGCAAAAGGAGTAACTAAGTCGTCTACATCTTTCACATGCACAATTTGAAGCCATAAGTCAATCAGCCAGTGCTTGGTCGTGTGGACGTAATCTCGAGTCGAATAATATAGTTCAAACTGGAAACTGAACAAATTTTTAATATCCTGCGCAACATATATATATATTCAAAGAACTCCGTGCATGTAGTTCATGATGTTATGCTTTGGTAAGTTTATCCTTCAAATCATGCGTCTTTTATAGTGAAGGCCACGCTGAAATGTCTACAAGTACATGGTGTATTTATTGCATTATGACAGCTTTCAAAACTAGCAGGCTTGGTTCATGAAAGGGGGGTTAATGGCCGGTCTCTCGTTTATTTGAGTTTTTATCTAAAAAAATTTAGGGACTAACCATTGTACAGTGATATTCAAACACATATTGCATGAGTATGCATCATGTACTGTACATGATTGAATTGTTAAAAATGTGACCGAATGGAATTGTTAAA
>KN882674.1:33067-57434 GCA_000934455.1 Apostichopus parvimensis
GCCATCGTCAGCAAAGCGTTCAAAGTTGCTTACGCCAGCATCCGCAGTAAGAGACAGTTCGTTCGATTGGTCAACGAGCTGAACAAGGAACAGGAAGAATATCAAACACAAGTCCAGAAATACATCGAAGCGAAAGAAGACCAGAGGGTGAACCCGGAAGAGTTATCAGAGAAACTACCTTTAATCTCTCCCGATAGAGTTCGAGGTGTCGGCGTCGGGCAGAGCCGAGTCTGGGTAAGAAAGTCGGTCCATCTACGGACATTAACTAATTACTCTCTACAGACTATAAGCAAGCTAGCCGTACGCTCTCTCTTCAAGGTGATGATGTACGTAAAACTTGTGGTTTTCTTCTCTCTGTAATTGCGTTCTGTCTCTAGATCTGGTTTCTAGGGCCATCTCGGTAACTTCTAGACAACTACTTTAATCTTTGTTAACACATTGATGATGCGCCTTGAAACCAGGAAGTCTTAGCTAGCGTTAATTCAGACAGTTTTTGGAGCCAATAATGAAGACATGTTGCATCTCATTTGCCACCTCGGTGGTTGAGTTAAATATCGCAGATTAAAAAAATTATTCATCCCTAACGTCAGTGTCACCATTTAAGCAGATGTTCATCCCGTCGTACGATGTCATTATCTCTGTTTTGTTTCATTTTTGCAGAAAACTGACAGATTAGTAAGTACAGACTTTACAAATTTAGGGAGGCTTCAGCCCTTAAAATGAACATATGCCAACTTTTCCCTCCTTTCATCTGCACATTTTGAAGCATTAAAAGCAGCATTGCTTGTTTTTATTCCACTTCAAGTATCGCTTACACAACATTGACAGTGTCAAACAATTTCATTTTAGATTTACTTTCGCTCCTCGCTTACCTGTCTCCCCACAACCTTAGCACTCTCATTCTACCATGTCTAGAATAATGAACTGGTAACCTTTTGACACTGCGCCCTCTATGACTGGACTCTCCGGTCAATGCCCTCTCCTTCTCATTCTACCACCCAAAGTGTCTAAATCGTTCGTTTTTTTTTGTGGGTAATTTTCTACTTAATTCGATCGGAATGGTTCCCTAGGATCCTTGTTTGCTATTTACTGGAAGAAGGAATACTTTTACTCTTCTTGTCCAGCCCGATAAGTAGTATCGGATGATAGTGTTCATAGTATCAGAAAAAATAGTACCAGAAAAAAGTACAAGTTTTTTTTTTCTTAAAGTAGCATTCATGGTTATTTTCTTTTGTTAAGCGCTGAGAAACTTTTGTCAAAATAAAATAAAACTGTTAGCAAACTGCTTATCCACTAAAGAGCCTGTGTAAGAAACTTTTGTATTAGGCTCGTGATTCCCCCCACACTTGAAATTTTCAGATGACAGCTAAAATCAATTCTTTTTTCTTCTCGGTGTTTGTTTGCTTTGTTTCCATTTTCCTTTGTTAAGGGCTTAGAAGCTTTTGTTTTAGGTGCTACATAAATGCCATTTATTATCATTATTATGATTATGGTTGAATTCAGCTTCAAAAATTGCACTCGGGAAGTTAGAGGAACATTCTATCACAGTATCAAGGAAGATCATATGCTAAGCTCCTTTATAGCAACTTTTGGGGTTTCATTCAACTTCAAGAATCATGCTTAATGGCTTACACAATATTTACAGTATCAAGCAATATCATTTTTCTAATCTCATTTTAAAGCAGCAAGTTTGTATTCATTCAATTTCTAGCAAAATATTTGTTTAGAACGCAAGACATCAATATCATCACATTGAAATTTTGGTCACCCCCATTGATGAAATATCTGGCAATAATTTGGGAAAAAGCACGGCCGTTTTCCTTAATTTTTTCACAAGCAAAAACTTTTAATTTGTTAGTTGCAGAAGAAATGTCATCATTCTGTGTGGCTTCCTTACAAATGCTTGAAGAATTACCATGAATATCAAAGTAATATTGGGATATAAATACTCCCAAATATTAAAATTAAAACATATAGCTAAAAATTTTCCCATAACTGAAACATTTTCACAGTAGCTGTAGGAAAGGTCAGAAAAATACTGAGTTTTTTCTTTAAAATTTTTTTTGTACTTAAATCATTGACCACAAAATTACAAATAATATTTCAGGCTTACTCAGGTTTGTTCTCCTGAGGTAACTGGTTTGAATCCTGTTTTAATCCAAAACTTTCGTTATCACAAAATTTTGTTATAAATTTCCCAGTTAGCTTTCCCATTGATTATTTACCTTTTCTTCTTCTTCTTCTTCTTTTTTTTGGCAACATTGACAATTTTTTTAAAGATATCTTAAGAAATGGAAAAAATTTCAAGCAAATGTATTAATTAGACACTGTCGATAATAAAAACATTTGAATGAAAGGATTCAACCTGATGGCTTGGAATATAGAAATCTTATCCTAAATACTGCGTCAATAAGTTCTGTCATCAAGAGTAGCTTTTAATGCAATAGGTTCCATTATGTGAGTCATAAGCCTTCCATATGGCAAAATAGTTTGTGTTCTTGATAAAAATAATAATAAACCTCTAACTAGGCTCATGAAATTATTTTGGCTCTGCTAATCGGATTGGGAGAGTAGACAACCTATCAATCACTTATTTTGTCCTGGGAATTAAAACCAGGTCTTGTAAAGAATTAGTACATTTTGTTGTCAACTACAGATCTGGGTTGAGCATGGAAGGTTCAGGATCTAAGCTCCTGCAGGTCGTCTCTGACGTAAAGTTGTAATCTCCGTTAACAATCCAGGATATTGGCTGTGAGAACATTTTATCTAGCATATATGCTGTCGAGAGAGGATGCATCGTAGGTCAACAGCCAAATTTGTTTATGCACAAATTCTTCTCTTAGTGTTTGTAATGATTGGCTGTAATTAAAACATAATCTACCACGAGAGCGTGGTGGCCAATTGGCTAAGGCGCCGGACTTGTGATCCAAGGATTGCTGGTTCGATTCATGCCTACAGTGTAGTTCATTACGTTGTGTCCTTGGGCAAGATGCTTTATCACACTTGCCTCTCTTCACCCAGGGGTTTAATGGGTACCTGTGAGGTAACTTGTCATTGGGCGCAGTATATAACTGCTGCCGACTGGAGGGTGTGTCTCTGGGACAGGTTATCATTGACCAGGGGTAATATAACGTCTGTAAAGCGCTTTGAGACCTATCGCTGGTGTAAAGCGCTATATATAAATCAAATATTATTATCTATACTTTTAGCAAAAAATTTGTCAGAGTATCTAGGAAAGATAACTTTAGTCATATACACTAGAGCAGAGCAATATAATGTTATGGGAAACACAACCTAGTGGTGTTTAGACAGAAATGGCTTAAGTACTGTGTTAATTGAGTGTCATGAATTGTTAGTTTCCTGTAGCATAGTATTTTTGTAGGTAGATTGATAGGCTTTCAGCTTTGTGTGTGTTTGTGTGTGTGCATAATATGACCTAGTCCAATATATAACTTATAACCCACTGTAAATTACAGCAGTATACCATAATCCTCCCAGAGGTCAAGGTTGAAAATATCAATTACAGTCATTGTCATTTCTGTCATTGTCAAATGTAAATGTGTGTGCACAGAGTGTTACACCTTTTGTGATGCTTACTTAACTTTAGAGAGAGAAAAAAAGTCTCAAATGTTTCAACTCTGGAGCTAACAAAAGCACAGTAGAAGAGATAGTGACACAAAACATGTACCAGCTGGTACCATTGCCCTCTGATTAAACGTTTTACTTGTTGGTATGTGGTAGATGCTAGTGGTATATCAATAATTACAGTGTCAAATTCTGGTGCCTTCAAACAGGACTTTAGTCTGGTGTTTTGTGGAAGGGGGCAGTGTGAACAGCCTAATATATTTCAGGGATGGGAGAAGGAGAGATAGAGAGAGAGGAAAAGGGGGGGGGGGTGTAGCAGATTTAATTTATAATGTTCAAAGGGTGGGCATAAGCAGAATCTAGAATCTGTATCAGTTATTGTGGCACAGAATTATCTCCAAGGGTTTATTCTCATCAATACTCTAGGGAAGGTTGGAGTGAGATAGTCAACCTAGTGTTCAGCATTATTTTAGTAACTATGGAGCATAGTGGAGATAGTAACATGTATCATATCAGAACTGTTACAATGGCATTGTCTGTGATATAAATGCAATTTGTGGTTTTGAATCAAATTCAAGGACAAAGATTAGATTATTATTTGACAGATTTGTGATGTTGGAGTGGGGGTTGAGGTGGGGGGGGGGTGGGAAGGAGTGTGAAGAGACACCAAGATTAATATTGAAACTTGAGTCGAAAGGATCATCGTGCTTTGAAAGGAAACACAGCATTATTTACATAAATTATACCCAAACTGATGAAGATGACAAAAGTAATTGAAAAATATATGTCCAAAGACAGAGTTCAGACCATTTGTCTTCCTAGATGTTTAAGAATGATTTTTCCACATATGATAAACAATTTATAGCTCAAGGTCACAGCATGTACCGTACATGTAATCAGATTGCTAATTGTAACAGTTATGTACTGTAAGCTAGTGGTACAAATTGAAATATAAAAATGTCAACAAGTGCCATGGCAATTTTGGACTTTCACGCTGTTTATTAAGAGAAAGTGAAACTCTGCAAAACTTGAATTTTATTATGATTATCTTACGTCAATGTTTGTATGCTTTGAATTTATTTTCAAGCAGGAAGGAAACATTAAACGAGTAGGGGGGGTTTACAGAGCAAAATAAAGAGAAACTTTTCCTTCCGTTAAAACAGATACACAAGCTATTATTTTCTTTTGAGGGTCATTATTATGGTCAGAAAATCTTTAAAAAAAAATAGACACAGATATGTTTGGTCAAAACAAGGGTAAAGGTTGTCACCAGTCAATGAATATAATGTACAAAATGTTATTTATAAATGGGCATAGAAAATAGATGTAAGTATTTCCAAACCCCTGTTCCCCACCCCCTCTCTCCTGAGTGAAAGTTCTTGGATTTATCCATTTCGTATGAGTCCGGTCGTATCTGTCCCGTGCCCTGGCCAAAATAATAAAAATGATAAAAGGAACATGTGATGAAAAGGTCTTTCTGGATTTGGAGCATTGGTGATCAAAGTTGTATAAATTTCTTCTCCGATGGCGATTTAAGAATTGCGGAAATGTGAAGATATTTAGCTGCTTCACTAAACGAGTCTTCCAGTCAATGCATTTGCAAACGTTAATATCTACATACACTTCTGTAAAAACAAAAAGAAAACGTGTTCTAGATGACCAATTTTAATATTTCACATTTTTCAGTGTTTCTTGATCCATTTTGCACCTAATGTACGAACATCTCTTAACCTTCTTATGTTTAAACACTGAGAAATATCATGAAGTATCATAAAAAATAAAACATGATTTCTAAATGACCAAATTTCATACTTCACGATTTGCAGTGTTTGTGGATCAAGTTTGCAGCTGATGTAGCATACATCTCTTCACCTTCTTTAGTTTAAACTCAGAGAAATATCATGAAAAGAAAACATGTTTTCTAAATGACCAATTTTAATATTTCAAATTTTTCAGTGTTTTTTGATCAAGTTTGCACCAGATGTAGCATACATCTCTTAACCTTTAGTTTAAACAGAGAAAAATCATGAAGTATCATAAAAAATAAAACATGTTTTCAAAATGACCAAATTTCATACTTCACGATTTGCAGTGTTTGCTGATCAATTTTGCACCTGATGTACCATACATCTCTTACCTTCCTTAGCTTTATCGCAGAGAAATATCACGAAACACGGTTGACTAATGGTGCAAGGCCCACTAATGGTGCAAGGCCCAATAATGTATTTGCTATTTTAGAAAAAGAAGTTAACAGAGGTGATTTTTTCACAACTGTGCGCAATCTGCTTCACATATCTTTCAAATCAGCTTCTTAAATTTCATGTTTTAAATCTACAAAGTCCTTGAAAACTTTTTCGACCATTTTGAAATGATTTCTATGGATTATGGGGTGACCATATCGTTTGTTATAACTTCAAAGGCTTTCATGCCAGTTATTTTCACACTCACACTTACTATTGATGTATAACATGGGTGTGCTACCTTTTATGATGCTAGATGGATGTAAAACTTTGATTAGCTCTGAAGAACATTTAAATTGGCAAAAGAGGAAGTTAACCGACAGTAAAGATTGACGGGAAGGAAGTTCGCCAAGTAACTGTCGTAAAAAGATAGGATATATTTCCCTCTCCTGTTTTAAATGATGAAAATGTGGAGTATATTTAGAACATGATAATTGCTTAATTCTCTCTGTTCTGTTTCAACTTTTTTCTAGGCGAAGCAGATCGCTGGTAGAGTAAGCCATAAACAGCCCTACATCCACCAAACAGAGGAAGGAGAAAATAATCACTTTACTTACAGGTAATTGATGTCATGCTGCGGTCACTTAAAACTTAAGTGGCATAATTGAGAATTCCCCTTCTGACAAGTGTCGATAGGATACTATTATACGGTACTACTGTACCAAGCCAAGATTGTCTCAACTATCTCTTCCAGATGCGTTCTATCACACATTTCATACATTTGTGTGCTGAATGTCATCGGTAAAAGTGTACACGGAATCCACTCCATGCCACGTCCCGCTTGGCGCAGTATTTTTGTTTTCATATTTTTGAGTCGTGCCCTAGCTGTCAGAGTTGTCGGGCTCTTTGGTTGGTTGCATTTATAGAGGGAAAAAACTGTAGTAGTTTTTAATGTCCTCTGCAGTTAACAGCCCTCTCTTGTGGACATAACTATAATCTTTAGAGCAAAACCCCAAAGTTGGCATTGACTCGACGTTAAAGGTGGCATAAAACTGGAAGTTCTAAACGGTACTGTCGCACCATCGCTGTCAGTTTGGAAGTACATACAGGCTTTACGAGTGTGTAGTGTGTTGGCGGTCCTGTTTGATCTCACTGGTCCAACAGTTATCGGTTTGAGGTTTTTGCTTTGCTGTAGTCGACTCAGTTTCAATAGTCGGATTTGGTATATGATCAGACTGGATTCTTGTTTTATCTGACTGGAATCATGTTCATCTGACTGGATCCATGTTCATCTGACTGGATCCATGTTTATCTGACTGGTTTCTTGTTCATCTGACTGGATTCATGTTTATCATGGAGTAAGGATACCTGTTTCATTTTCTATACTTTAATAAAAACTTATTTGTGATCGGTTGAACAGATGCAAAGGAAATATATAAATGAGGGGATGGGGCATGGTGAGGGAGGCGGGGAAGATATTAAATGTTCAGGAGAGAAATTTTTACCTCAGTTAGCGGTAACTGTAAAGCGACCTGTTGGAATTACCGCAGCAAGTTATTTTCCAGTGACCTAACAAATGTAGATTAATGGATGTTACTTTGAAAATATTTTTAATGATTTTGAGTTTTGTAACTACTTGTGTAGTAAAGTGTGAAGTCCTTCTGTTGGATAAACCCACTTTCAATAGCTAGATGTCAGAAATGAATTTAACCAGTTGTGCAAAAGGATAGGAGATCATGGAAGGGGTTGTTAAGGAAAATGTTATGTTTAGATTCACTAGAGACTTTGTGTTTCAATCACAACAAGACAGTGGGTGGGAAGGGAAGGAGGGGGTGGAGGTGGTGGTGAGGGAGGATGACCAGTTCACTCTTATTGTTTAAGAACATTTTGCCTCCTGGTGACTTTCACCAAGATGTTAGAGTTAGACAACGTAAGTGTCAGTTCAAACAGATTTCGTAACAAGAGTTGAAAGCAAAGAATTTTGAATTTTAATTATGGAGCTTGTGATATATACACTGTAAGAATAAGATTTAGTTTATGATTTGTGATAGAGTAGACATGGACATTAAATTGGACAAAATCTCACCAATTGTTAGCAGGGACGTAGGGTTTGTTTGGTTCCACTCAAGAAGAGGAGAATGTGTAGAAACAGTATTGCAAATATTTCCATTGTATGGAAGTGTCGCTAGCATGACTGGGGGAACCTAATCGGTTTTTGATCTGCCGATCCAAGTAAAACAGCATTTTTCAAATTTGTCTATGATGTGTTCCCTCCCAGTTTTCTTTTATCGGTCTGATCCATTCTTTTCTGTCTTTTTATATTTTTTTAGCTCTAATGAGGTTTTCTCAGACGAAGAGGGTACAAGTCAAGAATCTGGTTCCAAACCCTCGGCGCCTCCATTATCGATAGGGGAATCCCAAGGACAACAGGAGGTGGTATGTATCTAAAAATAGCAAATATCATTATTTTAATTTGCCAGCAATTCTGTATACCTTAAGTCTTTTTGCTTATTAGTAGCATTAAATATTTCTATCTGTCTATCTGTCTGTCTATCTGTCTGTCTGTCTATCTGTCTGTCTATCTGTCTGTTTATCTATCTGTCTGTCTATCTGTCTGTCTGTGTGTCTGGATTATCATGTTTCGGTAAAATTAGATGAGCTGCTGCAAACAGGAAATAACTGAAACACTACTCTGATTCCATATCAAGAAACCAAATTATTACCGAGTAAAATTTTTCTTTTTAAATTTTAGTTTTCTTGAGAAAGAAAAGGTAAGATACTGAAGCAGATTTGAGAGTGGATTACAATGTTTTGACAGCTTCGCTTTGAAAATTTCATTTCTACACTTGCTAGATGCCTAGTAGTAGACATCGTTGGTATTGTACAACAATTCATAAATTCTAACAGAAATGTTAAACAATTGAAAAGCATTACCTCATAGTCTCTCAAATGTTTTTATATCTTTTTAGTTTTATTTTCATTTATATTTTTATTTTTATTTATTTATTTTTTTTAAAATGTTTTTATTTATTTATTTTTAATTTAATTTTTTTAATTTAATTTTTTTTTTGTATTTCCTGCTAAAGCTCACGAAACAAACACAGAAATCCAAGCAGCTTCCACCGGCACCATACTATGAGGCCCAATTGAGCAATAATTGGGAAACAATGGGTGTCATACCACCTACGGGTATCTCCGTGGTACCAGAAGCAGAAGGTGATCAGGCCTGTCACATTCTGCTGCAGAACGAGCTGCTTCCTCCCGCCCTGGCTGCCCAGTCGGGTCACACAACTCAGGTCAACGGCCGACCCACGGGGCAAATACTCCTGCAGGACTCCAGCGTGCCACCTCCCTTCAATTACAACCCGCGAGAGGATGGGAGGGACGAGGGCCGCAGCCGGAGGAGCTCTCGCGAGGAACTGGACGGCGACGGGTACCCGTTAGAGGACGACATGGAAGACACGGTCTGTCTGCTGAACCAGGGAGAGGAAGACGACGAGGATTTCAGATATCAGATGAAATGTGCGGAACAATTTATCAACGCCATCGGGGACATTGAATCCACCGATGATGAGCTGGAGTACCCCTATAGGCGTGAAATGTGGTTGGAAGATGAAGATAATGATGATGAAGAAGAGCAGGAACAGGCAGCGACCACTCCGACAGAACCGTTATCCGAATCGGAGAAGAGAGAAAAACTTATCAAAGCTAACTATGCAATCCCCGGACCTCCCACGAGGGCAGTCTTCGCCTGCGATCCTTACCCGTCGGGAGGCGCCCAGCAGGCCGACGGACATCCCGAACGGCCGAGTGATTCGAAGGCTGCACCCGAGGTAGAGGACGGTGCGCCGTACCAGAGGCTCGGCTACTCGCCGCCGAAGCCAACTTCCAGACAGAAGAATACCAGAAACTCGGTCATAAAAGACTCTGAACCGCAGGAGAAAGAAAGATCGAAACGGCACAAATATTCCACGGAAACTGAGCAGAATGACTCGAATGAAACAACTCCGATCAGACCAAAGCAACTTCAGGTTGATTGTCATCGGAGGGAACTGAGCAAGAGTGCGGAGGAACTGAGCACAAGGTCAAAGGTTGATGGGGACTCAGGCAAATGCCAATCAGAGGGCACCGCATCGAGGCTGCTGTCGCCGATGTCGGATAACAAAGAAAACTACCCTCATTCGTATCACAGCAATAACGAAAGAAGGAAGAGGGCGCCGGGTCATGTCAATCACAAGGTGGAGATTGAGATCGGTCAGTTCAAGGTCAAGAAGACTGCGACATCACTGCGAGGCTCTGTCCCTCCTCTACCTCCAAGGTTTGTTATATTGTCTTATATCATTCAGTCTTAGCAAGCATTGCTGAATTGTTCCTTTTACCATTTGCTTCTTTGGAAATGTTAAAAAATGGAATATTTCACACTGTCAATGAAACTCGTTGTTTCAATAGTCTGTTTGTAATAACCGTAGATGTATTTGTTCGAATCTCGCTACCTCTACGTAGCTTTTAGCCGAAAGAGGAATTATGTATTAGTTGACGTTTATCTATGTTCTCATGACCCGGTCATGAAAGGAACCAAGGGAGGTAAACATGTCATTTTAACCCATAAATGGAAATCTCCACTTTAGGCAAACCGTTGGTGTATGTTTCTATGGTGATGAAGTTCATACTATGTTGCACTGCTTCCCAAAGCTGTACTTAATCGCTCTTCAGCTGATAGGGTATTCATGTTCGGTATTTTTATAGCCACATGATTATGCTCTTGCTCCAGTGTGGTTTAACCCTGTTGAGTCTTAAAAGCAGAACCCATGGGCTGAGTTTATATTGTACATATAATTGCATTAATGCTACAAAACTAATATGTGCATCAGTTTCACAGCCTAGCCTACTTTGCATATAAGTATCAGGGTGGAAGATCTTGTAGCTATTAACTGGATGGGCTAATAACCAGCTAGTTTGTACCCATTTTAAATAAGATTAGTTTTAGAAATCTGAAATCTCGAAGTACCTCGTTGGCATTAATTGGTCAGCAATTTTACTAACTCTCCCAAAATAAACACTCCAAAGAACACTGAAATTCATCTAATGACTAAGTCTCATTCCTAGATTCTTTCACCAAATGTTAGATTCAAATGAGTGAGTTTATTTCCTGATTCCATTTGCCCCTCAATTGTTTGTCAATCAGACACTTTCACATGTTGGGAACATTTCAAAACAGGCTACTTTTACTTTCATTATTCGAAACCGTGGACTAATCAAGCTATTGAATAATATTGCTCTGGGATTTTAGTTTTGGCTAGCAGGAAGACAAAAACTGATCAAAAGCAACTTGCGTACCTTGAATGACGTGCGGGTAAATGTGTCATTGTCCCACACATTTTGTTTGTTTACTTAACGTCTGGTGCCTCTCGGACAAAGTAGTTCTCTTTAAGGTTAAAAATGAATAAAACAAGGAGAATGAGTTTTATTGTTAGGAATGAGTTTTATTGTTAGGCGTGACAGTTTATATCATTATTAATTTTGCCTGCATTTGCATTTTTTCTGTATTAATGTATTGGAAATTCAGAGGTTGAGGGCTGCTAATTAAACTCAACAGTCATATATGCCCTGTTAACTTAGGGGCTTGAATTACTAATACTCTTTTTATATCATGGTGTGCCAAAGGGGACTCGGACTACTAACTGAGACAACAATACGCCCTGGCTACATAGAGGGCTGTGTCTATCGAAACAAGTTAACCAGTGCCCTGGTAACACAGAGGTCCGAAATTTTTGTATGCGAAGGACCATAGTGTCCTGGTAACGATGGGAACTTAGACTTCTAGTACAAACATCCATAGTAACCAGCAACCCGGTAAACCAGAGGACCGTTACTTAATAACCAGAATCCATTAACCCAGAGGTCTGGTACTTCTAATGCAAAGGACCATAATGTCCTGGTTACCCTGGGGATTTTCACTGCTAATGCAAGTAGCCACTGCCCTGCCATCCCAGTGGGTTGGTACTTGTAATGCAAAGGATCATAATGTCCTAGTAACTAAAGGACTTTGACTACGAGGTGTGCTAATACAAGTTACCAGTGCCCAAGTAAACTCAGAGGACAGTATGGCATTAATGCAAAGGGAATATAATGCCCTCATAACCCAAGGATCTTCGACTGTTAATAGAAGTTAAATCAAGAGCGCTCTGGGAACCCTATGACTTTGACTTCTAATGTGAGTTGCCAGTGTCCTGGTAACCCAGTGAACCAGTACTTCTGATGCAGAGGGCTATAATGCATTTGATAACTCAAAGATTTTAACTACTAATACAAGCTACCAGGTCCTGGTATAAACTGTATGACTGGTACTTCTGATGCAAAGAACCACATTACCATGGTAACTTAATTACTTTGACTGCTAAATGTACTAACACAAGCTATCAGTGCCCTGGTATAAACTGTATGACTGGAACTTCTTATGCAAAAAACCACATTACCGTGGTAACCAAATTACTTTGACTGCTAAATGTACTAATACAAGCTACCAGTGCCCTTGTATAAATTGTATGACAGGTACTTCTAATGCAAAGAACCACATTACCATGGTAACTCAATTACTTTGACTGCTAAATGTACAAATACAAGCTACCAGTGCCCTTGTATAAACTGTATGACTAGTACTTCTAATGCAAAGAACCACATTACCGTGGTAACCCAATTACTTGACTGCTAAATGTACTAATACAAGCTACCAGTGCACTGTTATATCAGTTGCTTCAACTACTAATAACAAACACCATGATGCCATGGCAACCAAGACTATTAATAAAAGTGGTGATTGGACCCTGATAACCCATACGGATATGACCCATCATAAAATAAACTTCATTCTGTATCATTAATGAGGTAGATGGCACAATTAATGACATAACTCTTGGGTCCATATTTTGATGTTACATAGCTATTAATCTTTTAGCTAGATTTGTGCAACAGAGTTATTAAGAAAAACATGAAAGAATAGCATATATTATAAGAAAAACTTGCTACTACAATTTAAATGCAGGCTTGGCATGAAAATAAACACTAAATTTTGTTAGTGGCTCCAAAAACAAATTTGTTATGTTTTACCAAACTTGTGTACCAAGTTCAGTTGTTTTGCAACAGAAAAAAATACTGCTATAATCATTTTCCAGCAATTTTGAGAGTCTATATTTCATTGCAGTAGTTCTCACAAATGAAAAAACAATTCAAATAATTTATTATTAAAAAGTATTAAAAATATAGCCTTTAATATTATCTTATAGAATAATTGTCATTACTGGAATTTTTTTCTTTCTCTGTGGTTAATTTAAGTATTTTACAAAATTGATGCCAATGAAATCCTCAAAAATTGCCCAACAGACTGACAGATATACCGACAGACAGCGAGAAACAGACCGTGACTGGTCATGACACTGATGCTGACGATTCGGCAAAGTAAGGATAAAACATTGTCTGTTTAAATGTTACAAAATGTTGTCAGCGAATGATAAAAAGAAAATGTTATCTGCAGGAGTGCTGTTAAATTAAAAGAATAAGGTTGTTGCCATTGAGCACATATAAAGACTACTCATAAGGCTGCCTCTCAAAGAGTGTTTTGTTCCCCCTCCCCTTTCCCACCCCACCCCTTCTCACCCCCACTGTTTTGAGCTATGGCATGGTAGTGTCATAATGAAAACATTCTGTGAACAGAATTTTTTTGTAAGAAACAATTTTTCCAAAGTTACCAATTATTCCTCAAAATGAAATGCCAGCATATGAAGACTACTCATAAGGCTGACTTTGAAAGAGTATGTTGTTACCCCCCCTTCCCACCCCACCCCTTCTCCTCACCCCCACTGTTTTGAGCTATGGCATGGTAGTGTCATAATGTAAACATTCTGTGAACAGAAAAAATAATTAGTAAACAATTTGTCCAAAGTTACCATATATTCCTCAAAATGAAATGCCAGTTGGTCAAGCTAAGATATATATAGATATATAGATTATTTACCCAACTGAATTCTGTTATCCACATTTCAGCATTCAGACACTTTTCATATCGTATTAATCCTCTTTGTAGTATGGAAAGTTTATCAATTTATCCCTCTTTTTTCAATCTTTGACAGATCATCCTCCCTCCATCAGAAAGAACCAAGAAAACCCGAGCAGAATTCCAGAAGATCAGCCGAGTCGTTCACTCGTGCACCGTGGTTCAAAGCTGGCATTCCAAAGTAAGTCATCGAAACTAAACATTGCACATTATCTTGAAAGAAACTTTTTCTTCCTTAAAACTCTTTACCAGGGTTTCCCTAACTTTATCCCCCCATGAAGCCCCTGTGGATGTCAGAGTTGTCCATGAACCCCCAACTTTTCAAGACACGATCTGAGTCATTATTATACTATAACAGTGATTTGTAAAAGTTCAAGTTCATAGTGTAATACTGTAATGAAAAGACGTCTGTTTCATAATTCAGTTATGTATCACATGCACGGTACGGTACTACTATGGCAACATATGCATATGGAACGCGAAAAGAGTTTGTTGATAGGTGCGACTTTTGTACATAACTAAATTATATGATATATCAGATTTTAGTTCAACAAAAAGTACTCTAGTTTTGACTTTCGGAAACATCCCACGAACCACCTGGGATGGACTCATGCACCCCCTGGGGGTTCATGCACCCCAGTTAGGGAACCCCTGCTCTATACTGTTAGATGCACAAAGTATCATACATGAAGGCCTATTTTAATTTCTTCACATAAGTATCAAAATGTTCAACAATTTTTTACCATTAAACAACTAAATCTGTATCTGTTCTCATTCATATCTCCAAATGCTGCAGTAATAATGTTTTACTGGCCTTTCTAATCCCTTTGTTAATCTTGTGAAAAAATGAGACATTTCTATGAAAACTGTTACACTTGAATGAGTTGCTGTTTTACCTGTCCTTTTTTAGGTACAGAGAACAAAAACTTTAAGTCTATTATAAAATTCCATCTTTATTTTATTTTGTTCATTTTTTTAATTTTATTTTGCTGTACGAGATGTCAGCTTGATTTTTTTAAAAGAATTTGGTAAAATTAGTTTGATATTAAAATGGGAGCTAAGATGAAGATTACATGGAGTAAATTTACAGCTGAATTATATTTTGATTTGCGATAGCCTAAGTATGTTAATGTTCAAAACAAACTTTTTTGAAGAATGGTAAACAAAATTTTGAGCTAGAACAGGACTTGAAACCAGCAACTATATGATTTCATGCCCTGTGCTACCAACTGAGGCATCAAGCTCTTACATGGTGGCAATTCTCATATAACCATTTCTTTGCGTGAGGGAGGGAGGGAGGGGAGGTGGGTTTTTGGTGGGTACCAAAAGCAATTGTACCCTGCATAGGAATCACCTCTAACTAATGCGTGATTTCTCAGTTGTAGCATCCACCTGTCACCTGAAAGATTTTGCCTGTAACAAGAACACTTACATGGTTAATGTGCCTTGGTTTACCTCAATTTGCATATATGATAATGAGCAAAAGTCATTAATAACAATTGACTTATGTTTTAAACACTGGCTGATTGCATCATATTGAGTGAAAAGAGAGATAACTTCAGAATCCATGTTTTAGAATAATAAGACTACTGTCTTGATCGACAGATTACGTCGGCTCTATCAGGGCCCTATATCTAAGTCGGTGTGATTTAATGATCGAACACAACCAGTTGATTAACACATCTTCTTGCAAATTCTTCAAGAACAAGAACAATATTTTAACTTTATTTTAAACAGACCTATCGATGGTTACTCAACATATAGATAGCGAAAGGTCAAACTGAGACACCCTTTTAGTTAAGTATATTTGAACCCAAAGATTCTATGACAGAGTAGCCTTTGATTCTGTTATCAACACTTTGTCATGTTAGTATTAATCACATGTAAAAAGAAATTAAATGTTACCTTTCATTTGATACGATCCTTGGCTTGTCAAGCTATATTGAACAACATTTTTTGTTAAGAGATTTGTATCAACAGCAATTCAGGCAACCGCTTCAGAGCCGATCCATCAAGATAGTAAATTTTATGGAAATAAAATCATTAAGTTTACAATTCTTCGTTGCATGTCGTCTTTGTGCTCCTCTAATACTTGATATTTTTACAGTTTAGCAGAGAAAAATGTCTCCAAATTAATAATACCTTTTCTCAAACTCATTCTTCTGTTACGTGGTGTATGCTTTACAATTTTGCTGTAGTAGCATTTGGATGCTACTATAGCAAAATATTTTGATGAGTTTTATAAATATAAAAGTTTGGATAAAATTGAAAAAAGATATCAGTATTTAACTTTCCAAAGTTACTGCAGTTCAGTAGTGAATATTAAAATAAAAATTCTGCCGTATTATGATCTTTTGAGTTTACTTTATAATGGTCTCTCTTTTCGGATGTAATTCCTTGCAGAGATATCGCATTTGAAATTTTACGACAGCAAGAGAAAGGTGCATTCATCGTCAGAGAGAGCAAGAGCCACACCGGTTGCTATGCAATATCTATCAAAGTGGACACCAACTTCAACGATTCCAGGATCGCTAATTATCTGGTCGTTAGAACGAAAAATGGTGGCTACACGATAAAGGTATGAAAGAATCAGACTGCTGTAGGTTATTAATTAAATTGTCGCCATTTTTGTGGTGTTATAGAATTTGGACCATATATTCTTGGATCCTTTCAGTAGCTTGACGAACGACTGAATAATCAAATGGTGCTAATAAATACTATTTCAGTCTACTGCCCTCTATTAAAGATGCTTCTTGAGAAGTTGATTTTGATCAATTATTCAATCCTATAACTTTTAGTCACTATGTCAAAAGTAGGGTGCTGAGGGGCTGCAGCCATCTGCAGCCAAGCTGCATAGGATGTAATCTCTTTTGTACTCTTCAGTTACAATAAGCACTGCCGGTCTAACTAGATACATCTAGGAGTCTTAGCTCAGTGGTTAACGCCGGTGCCTTTCAATCATAAGTTCCCCGGTTCGAGTCACTCCCAGATTAATGTATGTCGTCCAGTTACAGAGTTGTTGACAATTGACAATTCATATCATGGACGTTAAATATGAATGTAAGAGACTGACTTCGGTCAGCTTGCGGCTTTGATAAGCCAATGAGGCTTCTTCGCGAGTTCCTGCTTGCAGGAGGATCTAAAATACATACAAATACATACATCTCTGTTGTTTGATATTTTGATTCAGCCTTGCTGCAGGGGATCTTGCAGCTGCTGCAGCTTATTATTTTGATACAGTGCCTGATGAGTCAAGCTTTGTTGCAATAAATAATATTAAAATTGAAAATTTGATAATTTTTCTTGCAATTTGTGTTTTGAATGTGATTAATACTGATAGGCTGTTAAAAGAATTCTGGTCGAAAAAAATGTTAAGAACCGAATGTTTTCCTTGCTCACTAATCAACATTTGGTTAAAAAAGGTAATACTCGGAGTGACAAAAACCTACAACTCAACACAAAATGCAGGTCGTAAGTCATATCGCCATGTAAAGCATGGCAATGACAAATAAGGGCGCTGCCCTCTATTTCAAGAAAACTCTTAACTACCAAACCTCAAAACTTTTGCTGCTATTTAATGACTTGATGCCAGTAGATTTTGCCATTTGCCAGTAGATAAAGAGAAAGGCATTGGCATCTTTGAGCCAGTAAACATTTAAAACTTAAAACACTTGGAAAAAACAGCTCACAATCATCGGTTGAAGGATCTGCATGATTTCCGTACCTATTATAAAGTCCCTTATTTACCGTTTTATTAGCAGCAAATATGATTCGGCTGCTCTCAAAAGCCTTGACATAAAAACTTGTTTGAGTTATGGAGTAGTGAGAGCCATTTAGAATTTTTAATGACACACTTGTAATTCTTAATAAGTGGCTAAAATCTTGAGAATTCTAGGCCTCTGTACTACCTGACTGCAGTATTTTATGATCTATTTTAATATTTGGATGGTTATGTTTAACTTGTGTGTAAAACAGGTGCTTTTATGCTCGACTTTTAATGATAAGTGTTGTGTGGTGCCCTCTATGTCAATAAGAATCTTGCTACTCCCCCACTTTAATAATTCATCCCTTATTTTCACGAGTGATAGAAATGTCAAGGTCGATTCCATGAAAGTGAAATAAAGAAACAGATGCAGTGTTGTGTGAGTTTGATGAAAAGTGATAATTGATCATCTTTCTTATTTCGGAATCAAATTACTGCACACTGATTTAAGAGATGAAGGCATCATTCCAGTACAGACCAATCTATTGTTTTCTCAATCATTCTGCTGTTTGTAAATTAAATCATTTAGGTGAAAGGATACATAGAAAACTAAATTCATACAATCTCATTTTAGCCAAACTATGGGTCTGCCTTCCAAAGTTTATTCAACTTCCATATTTAGTCAAAGACTCAGGTCCCTGTGGCCTACTGTATTCACAGTTTAGGACATATTTCACTTCTTTGCATGGGTGTCAAACACCTGTTTCTAATCTCTAGATCCTTTATCAGAGACCTTTGTTGGCAGAAGATAAGGGATTTTTCCTTTTTGTTTGTCAGTTTGCCTAAGATGACAAACTCTTAGCTGCTTGGATGATAAGGAAGCCAAACATATGACAATGCCGATGTAAATACAAGTTTACAATTGCCTCGGTAATAGCCAGGCTGTAATTTGATACTAGCACTGAGATAACTATTTGATACAATATATGTTTCTAGTTTGATATAATTTTTAGCTCTCAAAGTGTGTATCTTTTCGTATTAATTAATATCTTCTCCATAGGTATCAGGGTTTTGGTAAATTATAGTAAATTATAATCTATATTTGGCTCATATTCATAACCAATCATTTGACATATTTTTTTCTCGTTCCAGGGATTTGGCAGGGACTTTCCAGACCTGCCCAGACTCGTCCATTATTACTCATTGCACAAGGAACAACTCCCTTGTAAACTGGTGTTCTCCGGGACTAACCCGCTTTACAAGCAAGGGAGCAAACAGGGGGAAGAATCGGACGGAGAAGAAGACCCCGATTATAAAAAACTCACCGATTTTAGCTCCATGCTCTTGTGAGATGACCTGTATAAAAGTCTAGCGGCTATCTACGACTTAAAAAAGAAGTATATGGAACGACCGATTTAATCATCTGCAGGGTAAAGTAACGACATTTTGCCCGACATTCGACAGAGCCCAACCCAGCACATGTACCGAGCTCCTTCAACGAAGCATGCAGGAGTCTATTCAGTCTTGACGCTAGGATCGGTGCACAATATTTGACATTAGAAAGAAGAGCATACTGTATATATTTGATAAAATAGAAATTTCACAAAATAGATGCCAAATTTGAAAAAGAGAAAAAAAGAATTGATACTTTGTAATAAAATGCTGTATTTGTGAGTTTGATTTACGTGCATATCTTCTTCATAGATATAGAAGACAACTTTTTGGGGAGATGGAGGATCGGAGGGGAGGGGGTGGGGGGAGGGGGGTGAGTGGAGTGTGTAAGAGGTGCGTTAGTAGTATGTAGATTAACTCCAGAATTACTGGTAAAATCACTGTGGAACATTCATAGCAGCTGTCTACTTAAGGGTAGATTCTTAAGGTTAGGGTGAATTTTTAGAAAAATTCAACAGTGAGTTCCTAACCCACTAACTGGTACCAAATACTTCTTTTCTGTTTGTAATTTTTCCTATTTTTACGCCTGACTGTTCTCCGTGCCTTTCAATATTAACAGGGAGGTGTGTCTAGGTTGGTACCATATGATGGCCTTAAAAATGCCTTATACAAAAAACAAAAATAAACAAAAGTTTTGATTCCCTATTGTCAATGAGAAGTTTCCAAACTTATTAATTATGTATAATGATTGTAATCTGTAATAAAAGTCTCCAAACTTGAAATTGAAATAATATTTGTCCATCAGTTTTCCAAAAAGGACTTTCACGGTAGTTAAAAAAAAAAAAAACTGTTACCCTTTTAATTTACTCACAGAGATGTTTGAATTTAATTATTAAACTCTTTCTTGACCACACCCCCTCAAGCCACCACCCCCTTGTGGGCCTTTAAAGTGTCTATCATTCCGATCAATGAGAGTTTCATGTAAGTTTAGTCTCCTTCGATGTCAATGGTTTCGGCTGACGGAAATTTAAGTCATCATTTTGCCACATTTGGTGTTTATTTTTTTTGGTTATAAGCAATTACAACTACATCTCATTGTCTTTAGAGTTGGTCTAGTTTCATTTATTTAAATGAGTTTGGCAACTCATTAGAAAGAAATAAAAACTATGGCAGCTGCAAAACTCTGCCTGCAGCAAAGGCTGAGTCAATATCAAAGAATAGAGATTTCAACTCAACAGACCAGCAGTACTAGCTATTGTGTGAAACGGCAGAGCGTAAAAGATTATGTCCTGGGTGGCCTTGGGTGCGTGCTGCTGCAGTTGTAGTGCCAAATTACTGTGTGGCTTGTGTATCTAATTAATCCCTATGTGATTGGCTTGCAAATAGCTTCTATTTTCGTTGTTCTTTGAGCAAAGAAAGCTTGGGAGAGGATTGGGGGGGGGGGGGGGGGGGGTGTGCAGGGTTTGTTTGTTCAATGGCAATCCTAATTTTAAAGAATACTTGGTCAATTGTGGTCATGTCAAAGTGCTGCTGCAACATCATCAAATACAAATTTATGTTTTACGTGGAGTTTTGTGATGACGGGAGAATTTTATTTTAAAGTTACCAATACATTTATATAGATTAAAAAAATTGTGCTTTTTCTGTTGTAAATAAAATTTTACGAAGAAGATTTTCTAGTGAAGGTGTTCGGTGCTTGTTGAAAGAATTTAAAGAGGAGTAGCAGGTGTTTGAAAAGAAATATTTACAATCGAGATGTATATTTTATGAATGCAAGTCTAGTCAACTTGTCTGCCGACACTCTTTGCGAAAAATTAATTCTGTAAATAAAATAGACAATGATAAATAATTTAAGGTATTTTGTAGTTTTGTCGGTGAAAGGCTATTGAGTTCCTTTTGATGTTCTGCAATTTGATATTTTGTAAGATAGGAATTTTCTTTTTTTTTGTCCCTTCTGTCTATAACTTTATATTTCTGTTGCAATTTTTGTGAAAAAGAAAAAAGTTGGCAGATTGTAAAATAAGTTTCTGGAAGGTAAAAAGTGTTATTATGAGTGACAAATATAGTAACCGTTATTTAAAAAATAAGAAAAAAGAGTAATGGTTAAAAGTCTTAGAAATTATGGACGGTGTAGTAGGTAATTGAGTAAAAATGAAAAAGCTTTCCATAAGGCATATGACCTTTATGAATATTCATATTGCATTGCAGTAAGTAGTTTTCATATTAATTTCATATATATTTGTGTGATTGGATAAAGTGAGGATCATAAAAAGCCGATGGCAAGAGAGGAAGAAAGGAATTACGGTTGTGGAAGAATTTTTTGGTTTAAAACATTTGGTTGTAAATTAAAAATGTGTTTCCTGAAGTGAACACTCAAAGGTACCTCTTCAGTTCAGAATATGTACGTTGACATCACTCTGTGTGTAGTGTGTCTTTTTGATACAACCTACTTTTGAGCAAATATTATTTTATAGAATTAAAAATTATAAAGAAGAAGACAGAAGACTTTTGAATACTTCTGTCGCTAGGATACAAACTCAATTTTGATAGATGAGGTTGCCAAAGTTTTGATTATTAAAATCGATTACGTTTAATGAGATGATTCAATTTCACCTAGCAACCAAATGTTTTGTGCCGTATGTAACCATGCAAGCTCGGTGTCGTAAATTACCTCGTGTTAATGGAATTAATCAAGGCATAAGAAACTGCTTTGGGGGTGTTGAGTAAGTAACATGTTCCTGTCCATTACACATCTTTTTTCGGTTTCTTTCCGGTATCGGTTAAATAATTATTATGAGCATATTGAATAAAATATGACAAGTCGTGTAGTAGTACTGTGTCTTATCAAGCACACTTTTACTGATATTTCTTTGACAGAAATATGTCATATTTGGGCATCAGATAACTCATAAATGATACCAAAGCGTATGCAACAACATCTGCTTCTCTGTCAAGAAACTTTGATTCTATTCTTGACCATAAAATTTAAAGCCTTTACAGAGATTTACTTTTGGGGAATCATTCAACCAATATCACATCTTAAAGGCATTGAAGACTCGCCCCAAACCCTGTGCCGCCCCCCTTTGAAAAAGTTAACTTTGCATTGCTTGCATGTGAAGTTTTTCTCTGGTCGCTACAAAATGCAGACAGTAATGAAACGTGATACCTTGGTATCCTTAGCTGGACCTGAGATGTCCATCGCTGTATCGTTTATACACTGTGCTGTGGGTATTGACAGCAGCTGTATGTACTGACTGTACTATAGTGTCTAATTACCGACAGTAGCAAGCTGTGTGTGTATTTTCTGGGATCGATGGTGGTGCCTAACACTTCTGTTACACCTCATTCGAAACTAGGTCAGATTGCCGGCATTAGACGTTTCTTTTGCACAAGTCTTCACACCCTTTAAAATGCTTTGCGAAGCAGTCGAATTGGTATTCAAGATTCAAGAGATATGGCAGTGTTGTTGTTTAATCCATGGGAACCATAGTATTTTATGAGAGACGAGTTAAGAGCCTTTGAAACTGATATACCAAACTTGAACACTGTATTATTCCCTTTTACTTGCTCAAAATCTTTACTAATAAGTGTCTTTGTGTGATTGTGCAAAATACATTCTTTCTTTTATGTAGATTATTGCTATGTTAAAGTTTCCCTTTAAGGTTAATAAGCTTGTACACCTCCAAATAAGATAAAGATTGTATTTGTTTAAGGCAATAATCTATGATGTCTCCTTATGGAAAACTTGTGGAAGTTTAATGGGTTAATCCTGAAAACAAAAGTGGGTATTAAATAGCAACCTGCACTGATGCAAGTTGTTTGTACGGTATGTCACATATTAAAAGTTGTAGTGCCTGTCACATGTCTTCCTTCTCAACACCGTAAGTCTGTTTGTAATAATTCCAGGAAACTTATCTACTTAAAACTTTGTAAACAAAACTTCTCCTTTTGTGACAGTATCTGGCATCAGAGATTATTAAATTAAGCGGTTTGTGAAATGTTAAGAATTGCAGTAATGTACCATAAACCTTGATATATATGCTTAGGTTGTTGTTATGAAGGATTTTGTAGGTGCTTAAACTTATATTTTAAAATTTCCTTTGAAAATTTCATCATAATGTTCAGCCATGATGCAGAAAATTTTGCTTTGATTGTTTTGTTACACTATCTATAATTAATGTAAATTTACCACAAAGTACCACAGACTATTAGATTAATAGAAGGATTAGCAGTTTCAGATCTTTCTTCAAAGGATCTCTAATGTCAAACAATTGATGTCTTTAGTATTTTAATACACTGATGGAAGACCATATTCTTACACCCCAACCGACCCGCCCCCCACCCTTGCAATATTTTCTCATGGGAGCAGCATGAGTTAAGAACAAACTCCTGTACATAATTCTCAGAAATTTGTAGATATGACAAATGTTTTTACAAACTTTTTACAAAACATTTTATTGGTAGGCCTTACTTACTTAGTCTTCCAATAAGCTGCATTTTTTTTTAAAGATAAGTTTAAGTCTATATAAGATTATTTTGCATGAACGATTCCCCTCTCCATACTCTGTTCCCCTTCCTCTCCCCTCCCCTCCTCCCCTCCTCCCCTCCTCCCCTCCTCCCCCTTCTCCCCCTTCTCCCCCTGTCCTTTTGACTTATCAGGTTTTATGAAAGCCATGTTGCCAGATATTTGCACCATTGTAAAGAAAATACAGTCACTTATTATGTTTACTCTTCTCTCAGATTTTATAGCAATTTTGTGATTCTCGCTAAAATTTGGAGAAAAAAAAGAACATTGCTCACATGGTAAAATGGGGCTTGTCAAATTTCATTAACACTTTTCATTGCCCTATGGATTGGTGGTATGCTTATACCAGTTCAAGGCAATAGCCAAAAGTACCCCACCCATTCCCATTCTTGTTAACTATACTCTTCATTGCAACGTGACACGTGAGAAATTTACGTACTCAGTTAATCAGATTTTAAATGCTATGAAAGGTTTGGTAGAAGAGTGAAATGCAATGACTTAATGCTGTAATAAACAGAAAGAGAAGAAACTATTTTTTGGCCTTCTTAACCTTTTGTTTCTACGGTTTCAAATTTATACAAATCTTTATATACCTTTGATATGGAATGGCACTCAACCAATTTTTTACCTGCAGAAAGAAACAAAAATGTGGAAAGTTATGGCAGTCCTTATGTTGGCATACTCCTATTAGAGTCTATATCCATCTGCTTGATTGTTCTCCTTCAGGAAAAGTGCCAAAAAGCAGCAGGAGAACATCTTTTTTTACCTGTTATCAATCATGCATGATCTAGTTTTTTATGGTTTGCATGTTGAAGAGCATGAATGGAAGTACATGTAATGAGAAAATTGGGTCAATTGAGGCAATTTTAGACCCCTTTAGGCCTCCCAGGAGCAGCGTAGGAAAATTGTTTACTACTGAGTGAAGAGGTTTG